>JAPPVO010000024.1:17837236-18116865 GCA_030407325.1 Camellia japonica | reverse complement strand
TAAGGGCAATGTGGTCGTAGTCCAAAGGTTGATAATCTGCAAAAGCCTCCATGACCTGAATATAAAGGGTGGGGTAAAGGTGGCTAATGAATGCGTGGAGATTCTTTCGAGGGGAAATAGCATTACTCAGTGGCTCTTCGTTATGCTTGATCAGTAGAGTGCGAAGTGGATTGAGCCATAGTCCATTCGAATGCTGAAGGTATTGGGATGTTCGTTAAATTGAGAGTTAATGCGAATGATCATCAAATAGATAACGGTTGTGTTTCCTGAAGATAGATCCCATTGCACATTCCAAAAAGCGCGGGGAAAAGCTTTTTGATCCACTAATATTTCCAAGTATTGGGTATATTAGTGCGGGGGGGGGGTAATGTTGGCTATATATTTTGTAAAACCAAATCATAGTTTGACACGTGGCAGAATAAGGATATTATGGGAAGATAATTCAAGTCTTCGATCCTGACCGAACACGTGGCAATGAACATTGGTACTTACATGATCTGAGTAGCACTAGATCAGTAAAGAAATACAAAGTGACGTGGCTTCAACAGTTACTCAATATTCAAATTCAAATACAGGAGGGAAGCTCAACTGCAAGAGATGGCGTAGTGGGCTACTTCTAAGCAGCATGATCATCGATCATGGAGGAGCAGTCGACGGTTCGAAGTGCAGTTCGAGGTCATCTTCGACAAGTATAAATAGCAGGGAGGCCCTCAGAAAAAACCCCCAGACTCAGATCATACAAACCAGTCTTTATTTCATATTTTCCTTTCCAGTCTTACATTTCCTGTTACTTTAAATACCTGCACTTTAATACCAGCACTGCACTTCGATTCATAGGAGTAGTTTCAAGTAGATTCAAGTAGACTTTGCTATAAACCTCTTCGAGGCTGAGTTTGAATTATTGTAAGTGTTCATTTTAATGAAATACTTCGATTGTTCTTCACAATTAACTGTTGTTTCTCTTAAATTCTCCTAAGTCAAGCCACCAGTAAAAGTCCTCTTCATTGAGGCTGTGAAAGAACTAAAACACAATCGTCTGATAATTGGTTGGCAATTATAATTTCTGTAAGGACTGATTGATCCTTGCTGGCACGCTCGCATTACAAAATTACCCTTCGAAAAAAGCAAAAAGCCAACAGTATGAGATTGCTAACATTGGAAGCCTAACACGTATATAGGGGTTTTGAAGTATGGATGCTCCAAAGGCATTAATTTGGTTCAACTTATTGTAAGCTTTAACAATAAGAAATTAGAAATTAAGAGTATCTCTCTCTTAATTTTTACATAATTAGTTTTTAAAAACTTGTTTAAGTTATTTTTGTATGATAAAAGGATTTATTATTATTATTATTATTATTATTATATATTATTATTATTATTATTATTATTATTATTATTATTATCAACAAAGACAAAAAGAGTTTTATTGTTAAAAAGATGATAAGTGTAACATTAAAGCAATACCCAAAGACAATTCAACAAATCACAAGACTTTTGAACAATTAATTGATAAGTAATTGAATAAGTCTATTTAATTTACATGTCTAACAGCATATATGCCTCCAAAATCATCAACGATTTTCCTTACAACCAACCATGGCTGGATTGCCTGTTGGCTCAATTGTTTTGGTTGGTGGGTTGGCATTGCTTGGTTTTGTCTTGTAGATGAAAAGAATAGCACAAGAAGAAGATGAGGAGTTCGCCCTTGATATGTCCATGGACAATGAGTTTGAGGCAGGTACTGAGCCGAAGAAGTTTTCGTATGGTGAATTGTTTTGCGCAACAAATAACTTTGCGGAGGAACAAAAGTTTGGAGAGGGAGGATTTGATGGGGTTTATAAAGGTTTTTTGAGGGAATCCAATTCCTATGTTGCTGTGAAGAGGATATCAAAGGGATCCAAACAGGGAAGAAAGGAGTACATATCAGAAGTGAAGATCCTTAGTCGGTTGAGGCATAGAAATTTGGTGCAACTAGTTGGTTGGTGTAATAACAAAAGAGAACTCCTACTTATTTATGAGTTCATGGAAAATCGAAAGATTACCACCTCTTCAAAGAAAAAAGCTTGTTTACATGGGCAATAAGGTACAAAAATTGCTCAAGGTTTAGCCTTGTCATTGCTTTATCTACACGAAGAATGGGAGCATGTGTGATGGACAGCGATGTAAAACCAAGTAATGTATTGTTGGATTCAAATTTCAATGCTAAACTCAAGGACTTTAGGTTAGCCAGACTTGTTGACCACAGAAAAGAGTTACAAACAACAGTTTTGGCAAGGACTATGGGTTATATTGCACCAAAATGCCCTGTGACAGGCAAAGCAAGTAAGGAATCAGATGTTTATAGTTTTGGAGTTGTGTTATTGGAAATAGTTTGTGGAAGAAAACCCATTGACCTGAAGGTTCTAGAAACTCAGATGAGAATAGTGGAGTGGGTTTGGAACCTCTATTGTACCGGTAGGCATCTTGAAGCACTGTTGGAAAATTCACTTTTAGCGACGTTTAAAAAACGCTGCTATAAGTACTAAAACGTCACTAATTCTTTTTGTGACGTTTAATACCAAACGCCGACAATGCGGCCGTCGCTATAGCTTTATGTCATTTAAAAAATATCGTTATATTAGTATAGGCGGCGTTTTTAAAAACGCTGCCTAATTTCCTACCCTAATGGTACCATGACGTCACTATGATATTTAGCAACGTTTTGAAATGCTGTCATATCTTTTTTACACGGCGTTTTTAAAAATGTAGCCAAATGTCCTATAATATGACATCACTATGATATTTAGTGACGTTTTTGAAACGCCGTCATATTTTTTTAAAAATTTGGCCGTTAGATTTAAGGATTAGGTGGCGTTTTGAGAAACGCCGTGATATCTTTTTTTTTTTTTGAAATTGTGCTAATTTTATATGATTGAACTTAAAATATACCTGTAATAAAACTGAATAGCACTAATATGAAATAATAACTCCCATTCAAATAGCAAATGCAACATTAATTCACTTTTCCATTCAATTTAATATCAAATCACCATTACTAACAAAATAACATATCCACAAATGATATTTTAACATTCCCCACAAAATACATCAGACATGTGTCCATTGTCTGCTTCCCAATGTCCTAAAGGGTTGCGAACCCTATGAGTTTCTTGCTTGTTCACCATGACCTTATCTACCCACTCACCTAAGCTTGTTTCCCTACCGTCCTCCCCATAATTCTGACCATGACTAGTGACAGGAGGCCAGGGAGATGAACTTCTAATAGCTCATCAAGATCGAAACTCTGCCTCTTTTGTCTCAATCCTGAGTTGTTCCATACCTACAAAAAAAATTACATCATACATGACCCCCCTAGATCTACAAATATCATAATTAAAATGACTGAATAGAAAAACAAGGAAAATAACTAGAAGACTATATGAGAATTAATGATTATATAGCTACCCTCATCTGACCTAACTAAAGATTTTCATGATTGTTACACAAAAACATGATAATAATAATTGTAAAAACTTCGCATTTTCAATGATATTTCACAATGACCAAAAACAGGGTGGTCTATCTGGACAGTCATAGAAATAGTTTTTCGATGAAAGTACTACTTGGACATATCTATAGTTAGATATTTTAAATTTTAAAATCAGTATATACAATCAAATACTTTTGCACAGTAATGGTTATTCTATTATTGGAAAATCCGTATTCCGCCAATTAATATACATTAAAGATGTTAATATTCAAATTCAGCATGCAAGGTCAATAAGAGAATGATATGTTTCACTATACCATAGATGCAGTGTGTTTACCTCTGTGTTGCCTACATCCCCTATTGGTTTCCTGCGTCTTTTATGATCAGCCAATATACCATAGATGCAGTGTGTTTACCTCCTCTATGTTGCCTACATCCCCCATTGGTTTCCTGCAGATATTTTTTGCTGCATGGGCTCCGATTGCCCTTCTTTCCTTGCCAAGGCTGCTTTAAGACTAGCAATCTGATATAAGAATTTGTATATTAATGAAATGAAATAAGAACTTACAAATATTCATCTGCAAGTGTAATGCAGAGGTAAACAGCTAAACAAAGAGAATGTAAGAACCTGCTCTTTGAGCTCTTTAACATCTACACCATCTTTGTTTACTTAGGCAGCACCAAGTTCAACAGTGGCAAGATGCTCAGCAAATTTGAGTGCACATAATGTTTCTCCAATAGCATCAGGCTCGGGGCTTATGTGAACAAACATTAGTGTCATGGTCTGTTCTCCTAAAATTTAAGTACAACCCCAAAACATAAATATCAGATAGAATGAACAACAAAACAGAAGGTTGGAGTTCCTCTGCACCCCGTAAATTCATTCATTTAGCCTTACCAATTTAGCCTTACCAAGTGAATTATATCATTCATGACCAACAGTAGTCTGGTTTATTTCTCCATCAAGCTTGCTCTAAAGCTTTGCAACAGTAACGTAGCTCATCGGAAGAGCATGATACAAAGCCTGCAATTAGAGCATTCATAATAGTTACACAATACAGGAAGTTAACATAATATCTGTAGGTAGGGTGTAGTGGACTCTGTTTTTGATCACCCAAAAGAAACCTGGATGATAACATCTGATAAACTTACTTCCTATATCTCATTCTTTATGCCACTGCTATTATTTTTTGATACTGAAGTTAATTGCAAAATTGGAGAAAATAAACTATAAGATTAGTAGGTTCACTTATAAGTAGGTATCTCTAAATTCTTGGTCATAGTTTCTCTACATAGTGCAAATGGTTAAGAACAATGAGGGGACTTAAAGGGCCCAGGAAGCTCTAAGATTCCCAGCAAATAAGAACTTAAAACGTAAATAAAAACCAAAAAATAGGAGAGAGAAAAAACTTGGAATGTAATCAGTGTGACATTTTTTGTTAGGAGATAAACTGCTTAAGCAAATAAGTCAGCTTAGAGACCTAAAACTTATTCCATTAAAAAGAAAAAAATTATTACACTTACCTTCATGTACATGTGATCTTCACCAATATCCTGCTGAGATTTCTTTCCTGGGACAACTTGGCCATCCATTTCTTCCTTTATAGGATTGAAATCATAGTCGAATTTCTACAATTGTGGTTTTGTTTCCCAAAAAAACATAAAAAACACTTGAGACTACAATAACACAAAGACACAAAATTCAAACTGAATGAAAAGAAATGAACTACCTTTTGCTTGTTAATGGTGTAACTGTCTATTCCGTCCTTAGAATACCTTCCTTAACTAGCTTGTCCATAATTTCTGAAAACCAGTTAAAAAATGAAATTTTAAATTTATTCTACAGCTTAAAATGTAGAATAAAATGACATTCCCAACCTCCATTTTTAGAGGATTTTTTGTTCGTGGATTATGAGCTTCTTGTTTTGAGCAGCTTCTGAAGAATGGAGGCTCATAATCCACAGGCTGCAAGATCAATGTGTGAGTGACTATACTTTTCTGTGGTCAAATAATACAGGGAGAGGAGAAGGATTTTTAGATGCATTATTGGGATAATGACAAGCCAATTCCAATGTCCCTATCTTTACCAGAATTTCTCATTCCAACAAAACTGCAGTTTAAAAAGAACACAATTCTAACAGCATAGAGATAATTTATAATTAGATAATATCATTGGACAACTAATAGAACAAACCACTAAAGATGCAAATTTATGGAGATCATATGCAGATACTAGTGCTTATGAGTTGCATTAATTATTTCCCCAGCCTTTTCATGGGAACAGTATCGAATTTTGGATTTTCTATACCTCGATTAGCAAATCAAGGATATCCAATGAACTGAAAGATGAAGTACACAAAAATCTAATTAAGTGAAACGCATACCGTGACATCATCATAGTAGAGGAGTTTCATCACAATAGTGCGCTGAAACACAAATCATTTGTTTTAAATGATAGTTCAAAGGAGTAAGACAATAATAATCTAGCTTGTTTTATATATATTTTTAGGTGTAAAACATTATTTTTTACTAAATCCACTCTATTCAAGGCGAAGGCCAATTTTTTTTTTTATAAACATGAAACACCTTAACAGGACTACAGGGTTTGAACCAATTTCTATCTGTTTATTTGAGTGTTTGACCTAACTTTCATCATTACCCAAAGCATCATTTGGGTCATGACCATCTCTATTTCCCATATAGACCACATACACCTGCATATAATTTTAAAGAGATAAGGGAAAGAACTTCAAAATTTCATGAGAGTATCCACCAAGCTCATGAAACATCACAGCATAGCCTAATTAAACAACTTAGAAGAAAAACATAAGCTAACTTCAGCAAGAAAAAGGCAAAGAAATAGATAAACAATATCACTACTGAGCATCTCCAAGGGGATAGCTAAAAAAGGCTTGTTAGGCATTTTAGCCAATGTAACTCTAATTTTGGACTCCAATGAGCTGGTCACTGGGCTAGCTACTTTACCATCCTACTTTTTTGCTAGCTACAATTAAAGAGCCCCATAGGCTCTCCAAACAAACATGTGTATATATGTCTTGGACTTTTGTATATTTATGTCTTGGATTTGAGATTTTATATATGTATATGTGTATATAGCAATTTTATATGTTCTTTTAATTTTGTTTGATGAATTACGGAATAACTTATTTTGTATTTTGTATTTTTTTTTCTCCTCATTCTACAAGTTTTGTATGCTTGTATGGGAAAATTTATTATTATTGCAAATTTACATTAGCAAAATATCAGCAATTAGTATTTTTTGTTTTAAAAATTAATTAAGTTAGTTTGAATGATTAGCTAAAATAAAGAGTGTGGTTGGAGAACACAATAGCTAAAGTACTTAGGTAAAATAAATAGTATACTTTTTTCGTACTTTAATTAGTGAAAAGTAGAGAGTGTGGTTGGAGTCACTCGTAATAGTAGCAGTATTTCTTGATGAAACCATTTCCAAGTCTCAAACTAGTTAAACCTTTTGTGTGTATCCTTTGTCAAACCAAAACCAAAACCAAAACCAAAACCAAATCACTAGCAGCACCAAATCACTTGTCATTAATCCAATACAATGCCCAAAATTCTTACATTTATAGAATATTGGGATCTATTACAAAAATAAGTCCCAAAAAAAAAAAAAAAAGCCTTAAAAGCAGGAGTCAAAAGAAGCATAAGTTTCTCATTGATTGATAAAATTTGTGTTAATTCAATCCAAAACAGATAAGTGAGTTAATTCAATGAGTTGCTAGTTGGCATTTGACTAAATCAAGCTTTTGACTAAACTAAAGGCTGCATGACTTAACTAACTCCTATGAAATTTAATTTTAGCTTTTGATACTAAAATATCGGTGTCTATTATGTCATAAATAAAAGTCTTTTTTTTTTTTTTTAACAAATTAAACGAAAGAAAGATAGCTATACATAAGAGTTCATAACACTTTCACACCAATTCACATTGACATTTTCCTCTAACTAAGCTATGTTCACACTCTGTGTGTGAATCCTTTTGACAGAATCTTATTCTTCCTCTTCAAGCCCCCAATATATATGTGTGTGTGTGTGTGTGTGTGTGTGTGTGTGTGTGAACAATAGGGAGAGAGTAGCCTTGAAAAAGTTTTCCTTCACATTATTTTCCCAAGAAAACAGAGAAGAATTTTCTTCTCTCTTTCTTACTCTCTTCCTTGTACCGAGCTTCTTCAAGAGTCCAACTCACCAACAACAATGGAAGCTAAAGACATCAAAATGGGAAAGGGAAAAAAGGCTAGATTTCCTCCAAGGACGGGTCAGATCAAAGCTAAGATGTTTTGCGCCATGGCAATAGAAAGACATGTCATAAATGCTGAACATATTTTTTGGAAGATGGTTTTTTAGTTTTGACAAACTGATTTATCTATAAATATTTAATTTGTGTTTTATTTTAGAAGTCCATTAGTTTAGTGTTTCAGTTCACTTGTCAGCATTAAAACATTTTTTTACTTAGTTTTTTGTTTTAGCAAACCACCTGATTAGTTGATTGGAACATAGGCTGTTAATTCAAATGTATTTCAAAATCACCAATATGTTCACAAGTAACTCAGGATTAAGCTGGAAATCAGGATTTCAAGTTTGAATAACTCAAATTACAAAACTGATTCAACACTATTGACTACCAACTATAACTAGATTAGTGGATCATTGAACATTGGCAAATTCATGATAAACCACGTCAACTAGTAGCATCAAGAACATGAAAATATTAACTGATTACCTTAAAATGACTTGTTATTTTTCTATTCAAATAGCAAACTACCTCAAATTCACTATGCATCTACAAACTGATTTTGGTGATAAAACTGTGAGATGTCAAATTTTCAAAACCTCACTTCTAAGTGAGGACCAAGAAGTCGTCCATCGAAAGCATGGCTACAACATGAGAAAGATTCGTAACATTATAGCAATTTAAAACATCAATTCATAACCAAACAAAACATTTCACACAAACAAAACATCAATCATTGAAACAGAGCAATACTATCGCATTACAGAATCAAAACTTGGCAACAACCAAATCAACAAAACAGAAGACGGTTATAGTATATATGTATAGAATCACTGAACCAACACAAACAAAACAGAATCAACAAACAACACAAACAAAATAGAATCACTAAATTAGATTTATGATAGTCATATATATATAGAGAGAGAAGGGGTAGATCCGAACCTTTATGCTTCTCTCAATGCCTTGATCTCCGCAAATGCAATGCCTTGATCTGCATAAACGAAAATCAATAACCAAATCAACAGATAGACCTTCGCAATCGAGAGAGAGACCTTCGCAATCGAGAGAGAGAGAGAGAGAGAGCTTTGAAATCAAAATCGAATTTGCTGAGATGTCATTCTGAGATGAATCACCGAGATTCGATCGATCGATCCGTTGAGAGAGAGCGATCCGTTGAGATATCGATCAATCGATATTCTGAGATGAATCACTGCTATTGGAAGTATTTGAGAGAGAGAGAGAGAGAGAGAGAGAGAGAGAGAGCGAGCCGTCCAGATCAGGAGAGGGTTGAGTGAGTGAGAGATTAGGGTTTAAAGGGGTGTAGAAGAGTGAGTCAGCAGCCGGCCCATTTAGGGAGAGAATGTTTAGAGATTTGAAGGCGCTTTTGAACGCCTCCTATCATCAAAACCATGTCGTTTTAATTAAAAAAAGGCAACGTTTATAAAACGCCGCTAAATATTATAAAAAAAGTGACGTTTAGAAAAACGCCATTAAATAAATGCCGTTAAAACCTATATTTCCTATAGTGAAGCGGCGGTGGATCTAAAGATATACCCAGATTTTGTTTAAAAACAAATGGAATGCTTGATGATTGTTGGGGTTTAGCGTACTCACCCGGATCATAATCTCCGACCTTCAATTAAACAAGCAATCCATATGCTTAATTTTGAAGCACCATCGCCCATTCTCTCAACACAAATGCCTATGGCAACGTATTCTGCTCCTCCAATGAATACTTCACCATTGGTTTCTTAACCTATGGCTCTACTACTGTTGCTAATAACAGCCAAGTGCAGCCTTCAAGCCATAGTTACAACACAGATTCCTCCAAGCTTGCCTCATCCGCAACTTCTCCTCCATCTGCATCACTTTTGTATACAAAAGTATATTGATTGAAAAAGTAAGTAGTCCAATATTTAAGTTTTCGAGCTGAGTAAAATCGTAGTTCTTAAATATTAATTTCACAGTTCTTACTATTGTTGTAATTTGTATAGGTACTAAATAATGTATCCACTAAATATAGATGTTCATTCATGATCATCAAATGTTAAATATACATACATAGAAAGCAAGGAAGCACGGGTGCGGATACGAGTATGGTACGGGTACGAGTGCGGGTACGCTAATTCGGCAAAACTCAAAAAAAGTACGATACGTGTACTGCTGCGGTATGCCGATATTATTATTATTTTTTTAAATATAATTATGGTTAAAGGATCCAACCTACAAATTAAAATTAAATATCAAAACTAAAAAAAGAACTACTCATTTTCCTATAATTTAAAACCATTAAGCGTTAAAAATAATATTTGTGAAATCTCTCACTTTGACATGTTATGCATTGTGAATTTGTGATCATAATTTATTTTTAAAATCTTTCTTTTTGCTCATCAATTTGCTATTTTTATAGGGTGAGACCAAAGAAATAACAAGAGACCAAAGAAAGATTTAAAGTTAATTGCCAACAGTAAAAGAAAAAAAATTCTCAATTGGGACAGGTTGTCAGTTGCAATTTGCATAATACATAAAATTGCATCATTCCCAACCACTACTAATCAACTAATACAGTATCAATTTTTAATGTTTTGTGCATAAACTTTAAAAGTTTGTTATGATTAAAGATTTTATAAAGAAATTCTAGGAGGATCTGAAGCAAAAGCATAATGCATAGTCATACACAGAACTACCCTTTATAGGCCTTGTTATTTTTTTTGGTTCAAATTGCTTTTTAAAAACATCAAAATCATTTACTGATATTGGTATAGGACAAGATTTTAAGAATTTTTATATTTTAAATTTTAATATTTTTAATATATTATTTTGTTAGGATTCTTGTAATTTAGTATAAATATTTTAGAATTATTAGATTTCTTAATTTTATTATTTTAGAATTAGATTTTGACTAGGATTTTAAATAGTTTAGAATTTTAGTTTCCTATTCTCTTAGGTTTCCTAGTTTGTGTTGATTTAAGTTCCTAGTTTATTTTAGAATTACTTTTCCTACAAGTATTAAGTTTAGTTTATTATAAATAGCTATGTAAGCCTCATGGCAAAGACAACTTTTATACAACTTTTATTCATTCAATCAATAATATTAAGATATTTTCTTTTCCTTGTGGATTCAAGGTTCTATTTTTCTCGTGGATTCGAGAGTCCCTTTCGTTTACTAGAACGATATCTAGTCTCCGTGTATTCCGCTGCGTCAAGTGGTATCAGAGCAAGGTTCTCCTGGCTCGATGTCATTTATTGAAAGAGGAAGGACAAGCTCTATTGACGATGATCGTAGAGAAAGATTTAATAGGATTTGAGTCAAGGGACTTGCCCAAGGCCAACCTGTTAGTCACAACGTTAATAGGAACCGCGCTATGGGATTTGCCCAAGGCCAGCCTATTAACAACATCTTGAGACGATCTTCTCGTTATCAATACAATAGTGAGAACGATTCTGAAGATGAGTTATTCGAGGATTATGGTGAATATGAGTCAGTAAGACGACAACGAAAATTCAATGATATGTTCAATAGCAATAATTGCATCAATCATGACTTTTCATATTATCAAGTACCACCAGAAATTCCCTATTTTAATGCTTCTTGTCATGCCAAGGATTTTATTTATTGGTTTCGCAAAGTTGACAAATTCCTTGAGTGTATGGAAATCTCTGAAGAAAAGCAAGTCAAATATATTGCACATAACTTACAAGGTTATGTTTCTACATGGTGGAAACAATTGTAGTATGATCGAAGGCGACAATACAAACAACCTATTAGGACGTGGCATAAGATGAAGAAGTTGCTGAGTTCTAAATTCCTTCAAACAAATCATGGGCAAATATTGTATCTACAATATCAAAGAAAGCTTGAATCAAAACAATTGTTCCAAGGTAATTTTAATTCACAATATTCTTCGCAATTCAATAATTATTATGGAATTGTGGATACAAATTATTCGAGAAACATGACTATGGCTCTGCCAAGTTTGGGTCAATCAAGTCTTGTAGGTCAACAAATTTGTCATGCTTAACCACACATTGAAGAAGAAAAGGTTTTGAATATCTCAATGTTTCAAAATTTTGAAGACCCAAGCAGACATTCAATTGAAGTAGATAATCAAGTTGATTTCAACAATGGTAAGAGCATTGAAATTGATGAAAGAAAGGTCACTGAAATTACTTTGATCAAGAAGTTTAAAGAAGACAATGAAGAGGTGAAGCAAAAGAAAAACGTTGAAGTTAGCCAAGAGCTTCTAATGACGGAACTATCATCTCTTAATTATTATGATGGTTATGAGATCGCAAAAGAAAGAGATCTAGTTGAACTCAATGAAAAAGAAGAAATAAAAGATGAGGTAATAAAGTTGACATGTGCACCAGAGAAGTTGATTGAGGATGCAATTGATGTTCGAAAGATGATAATTGAATGTCCAACTGAATCTAAGACAGAGCAAAGTTTAGAGAGTATAGCGACCCCGGTCTTTTCCCTTTTGATTATTGTATCCGGACTTATGTTCCGCTGTCATATTTGTTGTTGTTGTCCTTTAATTCCTTATTCTTGGGTTATAGGATGTGTTTAGCAGGTTGGTTGCAGATTGGTTGGGTTTAGAAACCAAGTCTGCATGTTCAGTTTTTGGCTTGGTCGCTCGAGCGAGCTTCTCTTCGCTCGAGCGAGGTATTCGTTTTTGGTTCTTCGCTCGAGCGAGCTTTCCTTGGCTCGAGCGAGCCTTACGTCCAGTACATAGACCTGAGAGATGTGTTTCTTGGCTCGAGCGAGCTTCCTTCGCTCGAGCGAGCGAGGTGTATGTTTTCGAATCCTTCGCTCGAGCGAGCTTTCCTTCGCTCGAGCAAGCTTCTGGGTTGCAGACCTGAAGCATCGAGTTTTTGGCTCGAGCGAGCTTTTCTTCGCTCGAGCGACCAGGTCTTCGCTCGAGCGAGCCTGTCAGACTTAAATACGCAGCAGCGTGTTTTAATTCAGTTTTTGGAGTCCTTTTCATATTCTAAACCCTAGGTTACGAGTTCTCCCTCTCCCAACTCATCTTCTTTCCTTGATTTGATCTAGTTAGGGTGGGTTTTTGCCCTAGTTCTTTTACAAATAAGATAGAGGAGAGTGAGGGCTTCCATTTAATCTGAACAGTTGTCAGTTTGGAGCACTTTGGAGTTTCGAGCACCTTCTTCATCATCATCTTTTTGGGTTATTCCTTCGAGGTAGGGATTTCCTACTCCATTTATATGTTTTAATCCTAAGTGTTGGTATTTTGGTATGTGGGGGTAGTTTGGTAATTTTGGGAGAACCTTAGGGTTTTGGCTTAGATTAATTTGCATAATTAATTTAAGGGAAAAATGTGGAATTTAATTTAATTCATGAGATTGGGAAATTATGAGATTAATGATATAGTTGGGTAGTTTAAATACTTACCTATGAGAATGTTAATTTTATATTCAAAGTTATATTTATTTCTTGTTTAGAAATAACTGTTTTGGGCTATCGGTGGAGGATAGTCATTGATTGTTGTAGACCTTGCATGCGGCATAGGTATAACTGAAATTATGTCACTTAGGTTGACAGTTGAATTAATACAGAACATTACTTGTATTGATTACGTGTTGTATATGGCAATTGTGTGTTTCATTGCATATGCATTTCATTTGGAGGAGATAGGGGATGAACTCCACGGTTTAGGGGAAGATAGGGGATGGACTTCTAAACCGGATTTGTTGGGAGGAGATAGGGGATGGACTCCAGTAGCATCACTCATATGTGTGCTTATTGATAATAGCAATATTGTATTTGTTGTTGACATGATGCATCATTATAATGTGTATCAATTGGAAGTGTTGTGATTTGAGTTTCAGTCTCATTTATTTTGTGACATCTGGATCACTGAGATAGTTGGCCAGGTTCTGAGCCATAATGATATAATTTGAAAAGTTGAATAAAGATTGGAAAGTGAAAGGTGCCATAGACAGTGTGTCATAGGCAATGTAGACATTTGTGTCATGAAAATTGTAACTTGATTGTAGAGTGTTAACCATGTATCAGATGCTAATGCTTTAGTTAATTCTTATGCTTGGTTTAGTATTTCTCTACTGGGCTGTGGCTCACCCTATATGGGAACTTTATTTTTCAGGTTCAGGTGGTTCACTCCCTCCAAGGACTTAGCTTGTGAGGAATTGAATTTGAAGACTTGTTTTATTTCTATTTGTTTTATTTGAACAATGTAATCTTTCAAGCCTAGGGCTTTATCTGTTTTTGAGTTAGAACTCAGTGAATTGTGTCCAAGTGTTGGCTTGGCAAGATGTAAGCCCGTAGGGCATTTATTCTGATGTTTTATTTCATAATACTCTGATGGATGGATTTATATTATTGTTTTAATATAATAATGCATGTTTATATTATTTATTTAATGGGTTGAATTTTGAGGGCGTTACAACTTGGTATCAGAGCGTACCGGGTTTGAATACTTTGGGTACGTGGGAAGTGATTAGTATCACAATGGGTTCGTCTCGTTTGATAGAGACTTAGTGTAATGATTGCATGCTTATATGATAACATGTTTATGTGATTATGTGGGTATGGAATGTAGTTTCTAGATATTGATTGGATCCTTGAGTTTCTAGTAGTCTTGTTGGAAAGGCACTTGATCAATGCTGCTTCCAACCGGAACTATAGTAACCCTTTGGGACTATCATTATCCAGGAATGAAATTCGTAGGTGCTTATGTGATTATGTGCTTACGTGGTGTGATTTATTGTTGTCCAATGCATTAGGACGTGAGTGTTTAGCTTTGGTACATTTATTAATGTGCTAACGTCTTTGTTTCCTTAATAGGATGTCAGGACGAGGACGAGGTCGCGGTAGGCGCGGTAGACAGGCTAGGCAGGAAGTGCCTATACCGGAGGAGATTCCGGCAGTTCAGGAGGGTGTTGGCCAGGCCAATGTGGCCGAGCCAGTAGGACAGCCGTTTATGGGCGCTTTGGCCCAAGAGATAGCAGGGGCATTTCAGGCGTCAGTTGACATTCTGAGGGCTGCGAATCCAGCCCAGGTAGTTCCAGCCCCGGTAGTTGCTGCAGATGCAGGGCCTTCTTTTCTGAAGAGGGAGTTTTTCCGGTCTCAACCGGACGTGTTTGTAGGTGATCCTAGCGAGCCGCTTAAGGCAGACGAATGGCTCGAACAGACAACGAAAACGTTTGAGATGCTTGGCATCGAAGACGAGGGGTTGAAGGTGACCTTGGCATCTTTCCAGCTGAAAGGGGATGCGGGTCAGTGGTGGAAATTCATTAAGGCTCGTGTTGGAGGTACATGGGAGGCGTTTGTGAATGCTTTTCAGGAGAAGTACCTGTCTCCAGCTGTTCAGGAGACGTTGAGAGATCAGTTCTGCCAGCTGAAGCAGAATAGTTCATCAGTGGCTGAGTTTGAGGCCTTATTTACTAGTTTGTCCAGGTTCGCACCTGAGTTAGTGGCGTCCGAGGAACGTCGGTGTATAGAGTTCGAGAAGAAGTTGAGGCGCGGCCTCAAATTGAGAGTTGTGCCGACTATGATTAGGGATTTTGGGCGTTTGGTTGATGCAGCAGCCCATACTGAGATCGCGATGCGGGAGGAGGAAGAAGGGCAGAAAGGCTCCAAGAGGAGTCAGGATGGTCAGGGCGATGGCAGGAGGCAGAGAGGTTTCACTCCTCAGCAGCCTCAGAGTAGTTTTTCTAGATCCACTTTTCCAGTGCCGAGTGCTAGTTCTGGGAAAGGCAGTCAGGGAGATATCACCTGTTTCAAGTGTGGCCAGCTGGGCCACAAGTCTCCAGTTTGTCCTCAGAGGGGAGGGGTACAGAGAGCAGCATCTTCTTCGGCTCGATCTCAGAGCCAGAGTCAGGGTAGAGGCCAGCCACTCTCGTGCTATCAGTGTGGTCAGCCAGGGCACATGAAGAGGTATTGCCCGCAGTTGAGTGGCACACCTGGTGCATCTGGTTTGAGGCAGACTCAGGGTCAGCAGCCAGCTCAGTCGGGTCAGGCCTCGAGGGCCAATCAGGGGGCTTCTTCGTCCCAGTCTGTGCAGCAGTCTACTGCTCCGAGGGGTGAGCAGGTTGATCAGAGGTCGTCTGGGCGCGTGTATGCTGTTACCGCGCAGGATCTAGTACCGGCTCCGTCTGTTGTGAGAGGTACCTTCTTGTTTTGCAATTCAGTTGCTAGTGTTCTGATTGATACGGGTGCATCTCATTCCTTTGTGTCTGCTGCATTTGCATCTATTTTGGAGTTGGAGTTAGCTCAGTTAGCATCTCCTATTTGTGTAGTGTCGCCTCTTGGGGGTGAGTTGATTTTGAAACAAGGTGTTAGGGGTTGTGATATAGAGGTCGATGATCATAGAATCCCTTTCTCTTTTGTAGTTATGCCCATGAAGGGCTTTGATGTTATTTTGGGTATGGACTGGTTGTCGTCATACCGGGCAGTTATTGATTGCTACCGTCAGAGGGTCACTTGTTGTACCGTGAACGGGGAGTGTTTTCGTTTTCTGGGGGACCGGGTTGGTAGTGTTTTGCCACCGGGTTATGATCCGCGAGGGCGGAGTGAGCTTAGTGGTCTACTTGCTAGTCTTTCGATTAGTGAGGGTGATGAGACCCAGATTGTGTTGCCGAGGGTGGTCTGTGAGTATTCGGACGTTTTTCCCGAGGATCTTGTTAGTTTGCCACCTCAGCGAGAGATTGAGTTCTCTATTGATTTAGTGCCCGGCACGGCGCCGATTTCTATGGCACCTTACCGTTTTGCCCCAGCCGAGTTAGTTGAGTTGAAGATTCAGCTTCAGGAGTTGCTAGATAAGGGCTATATCCGTCCTAGTGTTTCGCCGTGGGGAGCACCGGCCCTCTTTGCTAAAAAGAAAGGTGGTGCTTTGAGACTATGTATAGATTACCGGAAATTGAATCGGGCTACGGTTAAGAATAAGTACCCTATGCCTCGTATAGATGATCTGTTCGACCAGTTGAAGGGTTCCCGTTGTTTCTCTAAGATAGATTTGAGATCGGGTTACCACCAGTTGAGGGTCAGGGAGGAGGATATTCCGAAGACGGCATTCCGTACGCGGTATGGCCATTATGAGTTTCTGGTGATGCCATTCGGGCTCACCAATGCACCGGCAGTGTTTATGGATTTGATGAACCGGATCTTCCGGGAATTCTTGGATCGTTTTGTGGTCGTCTTCGTGGACGACATTTTGATTTATTCACCTTCAGAGGAGGAGCACGAGGCACACTTGAGAGTGGTGCTAGAGTTACTTAGAGCCCATAAGCTTTATGCTAAGTTCGGGAAGTGTGAGTTCTGGCTAGAAGAGGTGAAGTTCTTAGGCCATGTGGTTTCTGGGGAAGGGGTGTCTGTTGATACATCCAAGACTGAGGCAGTGCAAGATTGGGCACAGCCTAAGAGTGTGTTTGAGATCCGCAGTTTTCTGGGATTAGCTGGGTATTACCGTCGGTTTGTGAAAGATTTCTCCAGGTTAGCTTCACCGTTGACTAGATTGACTCGGAAGGGAGTCAAATTTGTATGGAGTGAGACTTGTGAAAAGTCGTTTCAGGAGTTGAAGGTTAGACTGACCACCGCTCCAGTTTTGATTATTCCGGAGAGAGGGTTGGGTTATGCAGTCTATTGTGATGCCTCACGAGAGGGTCTGGGTTGTGTGTTGATGCAAGAGGGGAAAGTGGTTGCCTATGGTTCACGTCAGTTGAAAATTCATGAGCAGAATTACCCTACGCACGATTTAGAGTTAGCAGCTGTGATATTTGCCTTGAAGATTTGGAGGCATTATCTTTATGGTGAGAGGTTCGAGGTATTCTCGGATCATAAGAGTCTGAAATATCTGTTTACACAGAAAGACTTGAATTTGAGGCAGAGGAGGTGGATGGAGTTCATTGAGGATTATGACTTCGAGTTGCACTATCATCCGGGGAAGGCCAATGTTGTGGCCGATGCCCTTAGTAGGAAATCTGTTGGTGACTTAGCTAGTATAGCCATCCGGGAGTGGGAGATGTTGGGTGCAGTTGGGGAGTTTGATTTGCATCTGGGCGAATCCGTAGAGGCTGCGGCCTTGTTTTCTGTTGTTGCACAGCCTACACTTGTGACTCGAGTGTTAGAGGCTCAGAGGGGTGATCTTGAGGTAGAATCTCTCCGAGAGAAGATTTCCATGGGAAGGTTGAAAAGGGTTTGACGGTGTATCCCGACCTGAGTGTGAGATACCGAGACCGTCTGTTTGTGCCGGAGTCTTGCCGAGAGGAGGTACTCCGAGAGTTTCATCATTCACGCCTTGCGGTGCATCCGGGAGGTACTAAGATGTATCGGGATTTGGGTCGCCAGTTCTGGTGGCGGGGTATGAAGAGAGATGTGGCAGCTTTCGTATCTAGGTGCCTTACTTGTCAGCAAGTGAAGGCCGAGCATCAGAGGCCAGCGGGTTTGTTGCAACCCTTGCCTATTGCCGAGTGGAAGTGGGAGCATGTCACTATGGACTTCGTTGTGGGTCTTCCGAGGACTCAGCGGGGTAGTGATGCTATTTGGGTGGTTGTAGACCGGTTGACGAAGTCGGCGCACTTCATTCCTATGCGTGTTAGAGATTCGGTAGATCATCTTGCCGACTTATATATCCGGGACATAGTGAGGTTGCACGGGGTCCCAGTGACGATCGTCTCAGATAGAGATCCTCGTTTCACTGCCAGGTTGTGGCAGAGTTTGCAGAGTGCCTTAGGCACTAAGTTGACCCTTAGCACGGCTTATCATCCTCAGACTGACGGGCAGTCCGAGCGTACTATTCAGATCCTTGAGGATATGCTTCGGGGTTGTGTTCTCGATTTAGTGGGTCGTGGGAGAGGCACTTGCCATTAGTGGAGTTTGCCTACAACAACAGTTTCCAGTCTAGTATTGGTATGGCACCGTTTGAGGCCTTGTATGGCCGACCGTGTAGATCTCCAGTTTGTTGGGCCGAGGTGGGTGATGCACCTCTATTGGGTCCGGAGTTGGTGAGGGAAACGACGGAGAAAGTTGAGCTTATCCGTAAGAGGCTTGTTACAGCACAGAGTCGTCAGAAATCTTATGCTGACCGTAGGAGGAGACCTTTGGTATTTGAGGTGGGTGATCATGTCTTTTTGAAGATATCACCTAAGCGGGGTTTGATGAGGTTTGGGAAGAGCGGGAAGTTGTCCCCTCGGTTTATTGGGCCTTTTGAGATCCTTGAGAGGATTGGCGAGGCTGCTTATCGTTTAGCTTTGCCACCGCAGTTATCCGGAGTTCATGATGTGTTTCATGTGAGTATGCTTCGGAAGTATGAGCCAGATCCGTCACATGTACTGGATTGGACTGATTTAGTTGTTGATGAGGATGTCTCGTATGAGGAGAGACCGGTTCGGGTTTTGGATAGGCGGGATCAAGTCCTGCGTGGCAAGACCATCCCTTTGGTGAAAGTTTTGTGGAAGCATCACGGAGTGGAGGAAGCCACTTGGGAACGTGAGTTGGAAGTCCGTGAGAAATATCCGGACTTGTTTACTGATTTGTAATCTTGTATTTAGATTATGTAATATTGTTGAACTTAAGAGCTTTATATATATATGTCTTAAGTTGGGAAAACATTGAGAATGTTTTGGTTTAATGTTAACATTTTGAAACTTGCCTTTTTATGGAAGTGGAGTATAACATTTATATATTGAATGTGTTATTTATATCATGAGATTGAATATGATATGGAAATTGTTAACATTGAAAAGATTAATGCATAATATTGATGCAAGTTGAAATATATGTTGATTTATACATATTGTGAGATGCCTCTTGATAAGAGATGAAGTGACCAATATTGGTCAAGTTGTTGATTATTGTTTTATATATATCATTGGGAATTAAGAAAAACTTGTTTTTTTTTTTTTACAAACTTATGCTTAATTTCGGGGACGAAATTCTTTTAAGGGGGGGAGGTTATAGCGACCCCGGTCTTTTCCCTTTTGATTATTGTATTCGGACTTATGTTCCGCTGTCATATTTGTTGTTGTTGTCCTTTAATTCCTTATTCTTGGGTTATAGGATGTGTTTAGCAAGTTGGTTGCAGATTGGTTGGGTTTAGAAACCAAGTCTGCATGTTCAGTTTTTGGCTTGGTCGCTCGAGCGAGCTTCTCTTCGCTCGAGCGAGGTATTCGTTTTTGGTTCTTCGCTCGAGCGAGCTTTCCTTGGCTCGAGCGAGCCTTACATCCAGTACATAGACCTGAGAGATGTGTTTCTTGGCTCGAGCGAGCTTCCTTCGCTCGAGCGAGCGAGGTGTATGTTTTCGAATCCTTCGCTCGAGCGAGCTTTCCTTCGCTCGAGCGAGCTTTCCTTCGCTCGAGCGAGCTTCTGGGTTGCAGACCTGAAGCATCGAGTTTTTGGCTCGAGCGAGCTTTTCTTCGCTCGAGCGACCAGGTCTTCGCTCGAGCGAGCCTGTCAGACTTAAATACGCAGCAGCGTGTTTTAATTCAGTTTTTGGAGTCCTTTTCATATTCTAAACCCTAGGTTACGAGTTCTCCCTCTCCCAACTCATCTTCTCCTTGATTTGATCTAGTTAGGGTGGGTTTTTGCCCTAGTTCTTTTACAAATAAGATAGAGGAGAGTGAGGGCTTCCATTTAATCTGAACAGTTGTCAGTTTGGAGCACTTTGGAGTTTCGAGCACCTTCTTCATCATCATCTTTTTGGGTTATTCCTTCGAGGTAGGGATTTCCTACTCCATTTATATGTTTTAATCCTAAGTGTTGGTATTTTGGTATGTGGGGGTAGTTTGGTAATTTTGGGAGAACCTTAGGGTTTTGGCTTAGATTAATTTGCATAATTAATTTAAGGGAAAAATGTGGAATTTAATTTAATTCATGAGATTGGAGAAATTATGAGATTAATGATATAGTTGGGTAGTTTAAATACTTACCTATGAGAATGTTAATTTTATATTCAAAGTTATATTTATTTCTTGTTTAGAAATAACTGTTTTGGGCTATCGGTGGAGGATAGTCATTGATTGTTGTAGACCTTGCATGCGGCATAGGTATAACTGAAATTATGTCACTTAGGTTGACAGTTGAATTAATACAGAACATTACTTGTATTGATTACGTGTTGTATATGGCAATTGTGTGTTTCATTGCATATGCATTTCATTTGGAGGAGATAGGGGATGAACTCCACGGTTTAGGGGAAGATAGGGGATGGACTTCTAAACCGGATTTGTTGGGAGGAGATAGGGGATGGACTCCAGTAGCATCACTCATATGTGTGCTTATTGATAATAGCAATATTGCTATTTGTTGTTGACATGATGCATCATTATAATGTGTATCAATTGGAAGTGTTGTGATTTGAGTTTCAGTCTCATTTATTTTGTGACATCTGGATCACTGAGATAGTTGGCCAGGTTCTGAGCCATAATGATATAATTTGAAAAGTTGAATAAAGATTGGAAAGTGAAAGGTGCCATAGACAGTGTGTCATAGGCAATGTAGACATTTGTGTCATGAAAATTGTAACTTGATTGTAGAGTGTTAACCATGTATCAGATGCTAATGCTTTAGTTAATTCTTATGCTTGGTTTAGTATTTCTCTACTGGGCTGTGGCTCACCCTATATGGGAACTTTATTTTTCAGGTTCAGGTGGTTCACTCCCTCCAAGGACTTAGCTTGTGAGGAATTGAATTTGAAGACTTGTTTTATTTCTATTTGTTTTATTTGAACAATGTAATCTTTCAAGCCTAGGGCTTTATCTGTTTTTGAGTTAGAACTCAGTGAATTGTGTCCAAGTGTTGGCTTGGCAAGATGTAAGCCCGTAGGGCAATTATTCTGATGTTTTATTTCATAATACTCTGATGGATGGATTTATATTATTGTTTTAATATAATAATGCATGTTTATATTATTTATTTAATGGGTTGAATTTTGAGGGCGTTACAGAGAGTATCCAACATCAACATAAAATACCCTTCGTTGATTTTCTTGGTGTTGAGAAATTTAATTTGATTTTCAATGCTTGTCTAATTGATCTTGTCCACCAGTTGAAGCATATAAAGAATAACTTTCAGAAAGTAGACTTCTCTGCATATAATGTTCAGAAGAGGGACAAACAATTGAAGTATTCCAAGTATCTTTTTATTTGGGATGGAAGATGGCAGATCTCTAATATGAACTTGAGGACAAGTTCTTTCAAAGAAGAGGAGTCTGATATAGGACAAGATTTTAAGAATTTTTATATTTTAAGTTTTAATATTTTAATATATTAGTTTATTAGGATTCTTGTAATTTAGTATAAATATTTTAGAATTATTAAATTTCATAATTTTATTATTTTAGAATTAGATTTTGACTAGGATTTTAAATAGTTTAGAATTTTAGTTTTCTATTCTCTTAGGTTTCCTAGTTTGTGTTGATTTAAGTTCCTAGTTTATTTTAGAATTACTTTTCCTACAAGTATTAGGTTTAGTTTATTATAAATAGCTATGTAAGCCTCATAACAAAGACAACTTTTATACAACTTTTATTCATTCAATTAAGATATTTTCTTTTCCTTGTGGATTCAAGGTTCTATTTTTCTCGTGGATTCGAGAGCCCATTTCGTCTACTAGAACGATATCTAGTCTCCGTGTATTCCGCTGCGTCAGATATGCTTATACAATTTATACTGATAGACAGGACAACAAGGAAATATCAAAATTACTGATCTGCAAGGGCACAAAAAAAAAATAATAATAATAATTGCTGATCTGCAAGGGCAAAAAAAAAAAAGAAAAAAAAAAGAGGCCTTGGCGTACCCATGCCGTACCCATGCCATACCTGAATGACCCAAACGTATCGGACCCTCTTTTGCCGTACCCGGTACGCGTACCCGCACCCGGTAAGTACCCAGTACTCGTACGACACTATTTTTGGAGTACCCGTGTGTTAGGTTTTTATTCTTGGCAATCCCGTTTGACAAAACTCCTTTTAGTTGTACTTATTTTCGCACTTTTTATTTCAGTGAGGCTATGAGTGTTTAGATGCGAATCCAATCCGAATTGTGCCTTGCAGAGAAGTTTGCGATGTTAATACTTTCAAGATTGCCACTTCGCTGATTATGAAGGGGATCGAGCTACCCGGTCAGGCCGCGGGGGTCGAGGGGGCAGCGCCCCTTGGCGGGTCTGGGGCAGCGCCCAGGCGGGGTCGAGGGGCAGCGCCCTCGAAGTAAAATGCAAAATTGCATTCGAAGTTGCATGTCCGCCCTTGCTTGCTCGAGCGAAGAAGTTCTCGCTCGAGCGAAGGCTGCGTCTGTGTAAAAACCTGAAAGAGATGAATGTACGCTCGAGCGAAGGGTGCGTGGCTCGAGCGAAGCCACTTATGGAAAACACGTGTTTTTGATTCCTCGCTCGAGCGAGAGAGTCTTCGCTCAAGCGAGCTTCGTAGTCCCAGATTTCTCTAAGTACGGGTTTCTGTCAGATTTTAGGATTACTTCTCCAGATCTTTTTCTTGGGTTCTAGGGTTTATATCTGGGGATATTTTGCTAGTTTTCTTTGATGTTTTGATTGAGTATTCAACTCATGGTTTAAAGAGTATACATTAAAGGATTATTTGTTTGTTCTACACAAAAGAGAGAGTTGTTCTTTGGTAGATTCCGAAGAATTCGAGCCTGAAGTTTTGGCGGATTCTGGAGTGGTTCATCGTCAAGACAATTCCGAGGTGAAGACGGGGTTGGAAGAGGCACATAAGGGTTGATTCAATTCGGGCGTGGATTCGCTAGGTAATTGAAAGTATACCTGTGTAATTCCTTTATATCTTCTTAGTTGATTGTTTTGTGGCTGTTGCCCATAGTTTTTTTTTATCACAATTGGAGGTGTCCAATTGTGATTTTTCTACGTAAAATCGTTGTGTCAATTTGTCTTGATTGTTTGATTGAGATTGTTATATACTGCTTAAAATTGATACATAATCACAAATCAACATTTAGAGGATTTCTAGATTTTTCACCGTGCTTCATAGATAGAAAGTAATATAATGGTCTACAAAATACATATAATATATAAAGCGTACTTGTCAAAAGAGGATTTTCGGAGGTCTATTAGTACATCCCAAGTTTGCAGATGGTTCTTGTTCATTTTTTCTTACAAACTACAAAAGGGTAACTTGTGTAAAATTTAGCACACAAAGATATATATATATATATATAAATCTGAATTTTAAGCACAAACAAACATTTGGTTGAAATGTTTGAAGATTCATGTGACTGAAGTTGTATATTTCTTTTTTCCTTTTATTAATATTCTCTAATTGTATATCTGCAAAATATTTGAAAGAATGATTTTCAATGAAGCTATATTTCAATTATGTTTTAATTCTAGCTATTTATTTTTTAAAATTTTGTACATATCTACAGAGCAACTGTTAATCCAATTATCCCATTTTTTATTAATATTCTTTGCATATCTACTAAACATTTGAAATACGGAATTAACGGTCATGCTACATCCCCCTAAAAACATCCCCCCTAATCCCCCTAATTTCCATATCAAGTAAAAAAAAAGAAAAAAGAAACAGTTACCCAAATTAGAAATTAGGGGGATTAGGGAGGACTGTTTTTAGGGCTCCAAATCATTTTTTCGGAATTAATTGGCAAGTTGTCAATCATGTTGAAGGTAAACACAAACTTACAGTGGTCTTAACAATCGCGCATGGCAAAATGTCATTTTCACAGTGTACTGTTTCTGGATGTATATTAGAATTTGAATTGTTCTTGTTTGACTCCTCACCAAAGCCTTGATGTTGAAAATTCAACTTATGGCTGCCCAACTGTGACACGAACCGGTTTCATGTACAAGGACTGGTGGGTGTCGTTTGATAACATTTACAGTACCATTTTTGTTCACGACGAAAAATATGAAACAAACAAAAGACTACAAATAAGTTAGGTATCCACATACATTTTAAAAATATGTTTTGAAAATAAGTGAAAGGGATGATCGGATGTGGCAATTGGCTAAAGGTTAAGGCCGGTTCTAAGTTGGTGGAGGAGCTACACAAATTTTTGAAATGGGACCCTCAATACATTATCACATGATTTTTTGTTTTTTGGTAAAATGACAAATATAATTTTTTTAATTTGCTAATACCTATACAAATTATACTTTAATATAAAATCATTAAAATTATATATTACAATTACTTGCATTGATAGATTAAGACATGGAAAAATCATTACAAAAACTCAAAAAAATAAAAATATGATTTTGTTGCTTTATAATTTAACAAAATCCATAAAATAAATAAATATCTAAAATTATGATACCAAATAATAATTAAATCAGTTACAATAGAGTATCAATTAAATATTATTTTTCTCGTATTTTTAGATGCATAATTACTAATCAAAATTACATAATCTATTATCCTTTAATTTAGATTGTGAACTTAAATTAGTTAGACTGAATATTTATTTTTTAGCTTACAAATGCTATAAAAGTTAAAATTAATTGGGGGCCTTTGATTTTGTTAAAATTTGGTCAAATCTTAATACTGTTGTGAAAAATCACTCTATTTTTTTTTGGCAGGAATTTGAGCTGATTGACAAGATGCTATCCACGCTTTAAGAGCTTATACTTGAATCCATTGTTCCTCATCAAACTTCTTGGGAATGAGAATCAACTATCAAGAAAATTCGATAAGAATCCAAGAAGATATATTTCAATTACAAAAATAAAAATCTCATGAAATAATAAAAAATCATATATGTAAAGTGAAAACACAAAATAACCAAAAAAAAAAAAAAATGGTAATCCTATATTAATATTGGTCATATTTAGCATCAAATTAGGAAAAAAAACAACAGAGTTTATGAAAATTAGAACTGAACTTACAGTTTCCAGAGTAAAAGGAAAGTGATTGCTGAGAACAAAAAGAAACTTTCATTTAGTAATTTTGTCAAACACCTGTTGTGCAACAAAAAATAAATAAATTGGCTTGAAAACATTAAATAGACATTCACAAATGTTAACATAGAGTTGGACGACATAATAAGAAACTATAGATAAGAAAAACAAAAAAAAGAAAAAGTGAAGCAGTAATTGATGTATAATGTACAAGTAAAAATATGACGATTAAAAATTGGGTAAATTACGCTTACATCTCTTGATGTTTGAATTTAATACATATCACCTTTGACGTTTCAAAAATTACACTAACCTCCTGTCACTGTAATTATTTAAATGGAATATTTTCTTACTTTTCTTTACTTCCTCTATTTTATTTTATTTTTTTATTTCCTTTCCTTTATTTACTTTTTTTGTTTTTGTTTTTCAACTTAATTTCCTCTGTTTTTCTATTAAGAGTTGTTGTCTTTTATATAAGTAGAGGGTTTGTGAAATGAGACTATTAACCACAAAGGTGAAAATGTAATTTTCAGAATGTCAAGAGGATAGAATATAATTAGATCAACTCTCAAGAAGTGTCCGTGTAATTTACCCTTAAAAATTTGATGAACGATTTGATTTATTTGTAATTTGGTGAAAATTTTGACTCTCTTAACTTAATAATGTTTGATGAAATTATTAAATCTCACTTTTTATTTATTAAATTTAAATTCGATAAAAAAAAGTTCTAATAACGGATTAGAGGTGTTTCTTTATGTTACAGTTACAACACAAATTCCTACAAATTCACCTCATTTTCTGCAACAGTTCCTTTTTTCCCCTTCATTTGTATAGCTTTTTGGGTTGGTAGTATTGAAATTCAATTCCATTGAAATGAAAGTAAAATGATAATTTCCTTCACTTTATAAATAAAATCAACAATCACTTATATAACGAGAGTTTTTATGTAGTCAATAGCTACTCAAGAATTTTTGAGGCTTGAAGTTAAATGCAAATATGAGATCTTGTTTTATTGTGACTATTAAAATTTAGGGCAAAAAGCACTTAATCCTCTGTGGTTTTGGGCTATTGCAAATGACTCCTTGACGTTTAGCAATATATAAACACCTTCCTTATCATTTTGGACTGCAACTGTCACGTTTTCTATTCAAACAAACGGCAAGTGGGCTGCATGTGCCCTATTTGCAATGGTTTCGCCAAAAGACTAAAATGACCATATCTTTCATTATATAAGACAATGCTATGAAGTAGATGTTATACTCCACCCAAATTAGAGAGAAAAGTGGAATCATCTTGGAACAATTAGTAATCCCTCTCCCTTTTATTTTAATTTTTTAATTTGTTTATTTTTTTTAATTATATTTTTATCTCTTATTTATTTATTTTTATTTAATCACATATTTATTTGTTTAATTTGTCTTCCACTCTATAGTATCTTTTTCATTTTTTAATTTTATTGTTTATTTTTGTTGTTTAATTTTTTTTAAAACTTTATTATCCAATTTATTAAGAATATTAAAATGTCTTCTGCAAATAACATTAGAGGAGAAACACTTGATTATATTTTATTAAACTTTATTATTCAATTTGTTTTTTTTTCTATTATATTTTTATCTCTTATTTTATTTTTTATTTTTTATTTTATCTTCCACTCTATAGTGTCTTTTTAATTTTATTGTTTAATTTTCTTTAAATTTTATTATACAATTTGTTAAGAATATTGAAATGTTTTCTGCAAACAAAATTGGAGGAGGAAACGCTTGATTATATTTTATTAAACTTTATTATAGAATCATAAGAAAATGATCTTTTCTTTACAAGTTAGTTTTATTTATTTTTTTAGAAAAATAGGAGACAAAATTCAATCAAATATGATGAATTGGATTTCTCATGACAAAATTTTTTGAAACTATTTTTAATATTAAAATATATGTGACTATTTTTTGATTATTTTTAGTGAACTTTTTTATATTAATTTGTATTATTTTTATTGTATGATTTGAGTTAATAAAAATACAAAATAAAATTTGTATGATTTAATTATTATTATTTGTATGATTTATTAGTATTTTTTATTTATAAAATTTAAGTTATATAGCGACCCCGGTCTTTTCCCATTTGGTTGTTGCATTCGGACTTAGGTTCCGTAGATCCTGTTGTTATATAATTGTTGTTGTTGTCCTTTAATTTCTTATTTCTGAGTTATGGGATGCATTGAGCAGGTTTGTTACAGGTTGGTAGTGTTTGGGAGCAAAGGGTTGCTATCCAGAATTTTGACCCTTCGCTCGAGCGAGCAGTTCGTCGCTCGAGCGAGCTCTTTGTTTGGTCCGTCGCTCGAGTCATGGTTTCTTCGCTCGAGCGAGCGACTGCGTCTAGGTATAGACCTGAGAGCTGTGTTTCTTGGCTCGAGCGAGATCTTCTTCGCTCGAGCGAGCTGGTTTGTTCATCGCTCGAGCGAGCGTTCTGTCGCTCGAGCGTGCGTCTGGTTGCAGACCTGAGGGTTTGAGTTGTTGGCTCGAGCGAGCAGTTTGTCGCTCGAGCGAGCTTCTGGGTTGTTGGCTCGAGCGAGACCTTCTTGGCTCGAGCGAGGGTTTTCTGTGTCTGGTCGCTCGAGCGACCAAGTCTTCGCTCGAGCGAGCCTGTTTTATTTAAATACGCAGCAGCGGTTTTTAAACATCTTTTTTCAGCCTCTTTTGTTTTAAAAACCCTAGGTCCGTGTTCTCTCTCCCTCCACACACTTTCTCTCTTAGGTTTGATCTACTTAGAGTGTATTTCTACCCTAGGTCCTTTGTTAAAAAGATAGAGTGGGTCGAGGGCTTCACTTTAATCTGAACAATCTTGGATTTGGAGCACATTGGGTTTTCACCATCTTCTCCATTTGAGTTCTTCACCTCGAGGTAGGGATTTCCTACTCCATATTATAGGTTTTGTCCTAAGTTTTTGGCATTTTTGATATGTTGGTGTCGTTTAGTAACTTTGGGAAAACTAGGGTTTGTATTATAATTTGAGAAATAGGGAATTGTTTATATATTAAATTCCATGTGATTGTGAATCATGAAAAATGACATTGGTAGTGTCAGGTTGATAAAATTGAACCTTAGGGTTAATTTTGAGGAAAGGGAGAAAAACTCTAGTTGTTATAATAAATTAATTTGTATAATTAATTTTGGGAAAATCGTGGAATTAAGTTTAAGTCATGAAATTGGGGAATTATGAGTTAAATGGTGTAGTTGAATAGTTTAATCACTCACCTATGAAAATGTTGAGTTTACATTTGTTGATACATTTATTTCCTGTTTAGAAATAACTGTTTTGGGCTATCGGTGGAGGATAGTGGTGATTGTTGTAGACATTGCATGTTGATTAGGGAAGCTGAAACTAATCACATTGAATGAGTCATTGAATATGACAGTTGAATTAATACAGCGAATTTGTGTATTGATTGAATATTGTGTATGACAAGTGTTTAATACATTGTATATGCATATTGTTTGGGAGGAGATAGGGGATGTACTCCATGGTTTGAGGGAAGATAGGGGATGGACTCTCAAACCTGTTTAGGAGGAGAAAGGGGATGGACTCCATTAATACAGCAAATATGTGTACTTATTGATTATGGAAGTGTTTTAGTATGAGCCTTAGTCTCATTTGATTTGTTGATATTGGAAGTAATGTTAATGTGAGATATAATCTCATTATTATTGTTTGGCCAGGTTCTGAGCCATGTCTGTATAATTTGGAAAGTTGAATAATAACGTAAAGAGAAACATGTCATGGCCATTATTGTCATGAAACTGTAAAGAGATATAATGGATTTAACAGTGTTAACCATCTATCGAATGCTATTGCTTTAGTCAATTCTTATATTTGGTTTAGTATATTTCTGCTGGGCTGTGGCTCACCCTATACGGGAACATCATTTTCAGGTTCAGGTGATATGCTACCTGCAAGGAATTAGCTTGGAAGGATTTGGAGTTGAAGACTCTGTTTAGATTAGTTGTTATTTTGTTTTGTTTTGATATTACATATAAACTCAAGCCAAGGGCTTAATGTGTAATTGAGTTAGTACTCAGATTTTTGTGTCCAAGTGTTGGCTTGGAAAGATGTAAGCCCGTAGGGCATTTACTTTCGTTATTACATGTAATGTCTTTTAATAAGATTACTCTGATGAATGGAAAAAAGTTTTGTTTTTTTAAGTCAATGCATGTTAATATTATATATATTATGTGTTTATTTTGAGGGCGTTACAAGTTAATATTTGTTTGAGTTAATATATTTTTATTAGCCTTTACATTTTTTTTAGTAAATAAAAAATAATATTTTTCTTTCAAAAAATAATTCTAAATAATTGTTATTTACATTAATTTCAAATCATACAAATTATTTTAATAAAGTAAGTTTTTTTTTTTACATATATATATTTTTTGAATTATTAATCTAAATTTTTATTAAATATGTTAAATATTAGTCTTATTTTAAAGATTTTTTTGATATTTTTTTAAATAATATTAATTTGATAAAAATTGAATTTATGTATAAAAAATTATGTGTATTTTATTAAAACAAAATTGAGTCAAATTTATTTAGTTTTTCAATTAAAAAAGTGAGATGCCTGATGTGATGTGATGTGTTATGTAGAGAGAGAGAGAGAGAGAGAGAAAGAAGAGAAAGATGCATGTATGTGACCTGGGGGGGGGGGGGATAAGGGGTGTGTGTGTGTGTGAGTGTGCCGCTATGTGTAAGGGTAAATTAGTGTTTTGGCATAGATATTAACGGTGTGACAATTGCAAATCAGTCCAAAATTATAAGAGCGGTGTCTACAAATTTTCAAATGTCAGGAGTTGTCTGTAACAAACCAAACCACGGGGGGGTTAAATGCATTTTGCCCAAAATTTAAGGCCTTTGGTAATAAGATTTTTTTTTTTTTTTTGTAGGTCTCAGACGATTGGTTAAGTGGTCTAATAATTGAGCCATTTAATTTCATAGATTAATCCTTATTAACTAATGTCACTATACTAATATAAAATAAAATAAAAAAAATTATATTACATTTCTAACATAATATTACAATACTAATTATAATCTACACCATATTATAATATGATCTAACTTAATATTGTGAACCCACCATGAGTCATGTGGTGCGGTACAAGTCTGAGCTCCATATTCGTGTCTCCATTGGCATGTTAGTTATCTTTCGTTTTCAATAATGAAGATGAAACGTCTTGGTTTGTTTGTTTTTTTTTTTTTTTTTGATAATCATGAAAAATAAAAATAGTTATATTAAAAAGATATAAATAAATAATATACAGATTAAAAAGAAAAATAACAAAATCCTAAAAAATAAAATAAATAATTAAATTACAAATAACAAAAATAAATCTGCTAAAAAAACAATCATGATTTAAGAAAAATAATCAATTTTTCATAGATATGATTTAAAGAATTGGATCTGGGACTCGCGGTCATCGTGAGCTAATGCAACGTCTTGTTGGATTGGTCAATTCTTATATTGGGAATTTGAAGACGACAAAAGAGTTGATTTTCCAAATAAATGAATGCATTCATATATTATTTTGAAAAGTATTCGTTACCATTAGTTTTTGTTTTCAATGGAAACCAAACGTCTCGTTGGATTGGCCAAAAGTCTATATGTAATTAGACTGTAAACCATAACAAATACTTGATTTTTGGATTTAGATTCCTAAGTTATCTTGAGAAAACGTTTGGATTGAATAAGTTCATTTTTAAATTGATCTTAGTGATTTGAACTGTTTATTTTTAAAAATCTATTAAATAAAATATTCATACAAAATTTATTTTTAAAAAATAAATGACAATTATAATTTTAAAAATAATTATTCATTTTTTGTAATACAAATATAATTCAAACATATAACTATCAATGCCCAATTATGTTGATTTTTTATATGAATATTCTACTAAACGAGTTCTAAAAAATAAACAGTTCAAATAACTGAGAGTCCTACAAAATCAATTGTTCAGATTATCAGATAAAAATCGATAATAAATTCACTTGTAGTGTCAAAATAATTTCGTGCCAAAACTGTTTAATTTTTTACGCAAAGAATTTAGTCCCAACAGGATAGTAATTCAACACTAAATTTCTAATTTTATCGTTAAAAATACAGTAATGCACTTTTATCAATTAAAATATTCCATCCTAAAAAAATAATTTTATTTTAAAATTTTTATTTTCAAAATCTTAATTTACCGTGTGAGGCCAAATACTAATCCAAATCAATTCCAAAAACGCCAATCAAGCGGTTGAATTTCTGGACAGATTGGACCACAATGATTCAAAGAGATGAAGCCAGTTGGCCAACGAAAAATACAAAAAAAAATAGAGAATAATTATAAGGAGAAATTTACAATGTGCATCCTTTCAAATGGTGCACATTATAAAAAAGTTAAGATTTTTTATGATAAACCTTATGATTATTTGTGATGTGTGTTATGACATTTTGTAATGAAGTTATGAATATCAAATTTATGATGTACAACTTAAAGTTAGGAATGATAATGTTATAACATTTTGTGATTTTTGTTGTGACACTTTGAGATTTTGTTATGACATTTTGAAAAAAAGTTATGACTTTTGTAGTAAAAAAGTTATGAAATTTTGTTAGAAAGTTATGAAATGCATAGCATATGCACCTTTTTAAGTGTGCACATTGTAACACTTCCCTAATTATAAACACAGCTGAACTAGTGTAATAAAAGATAATTCCTAAAATTTCAGACTAATAAGCAGTATTTGATTCACTAAAATAAATGAAACTGAATTATTATTTTATCAGAATACAATTATCATGCGTTTGGTCAACGAGAAAATAATCATGAACGCTGCAAAGCCAATAAAACTTTACCTAATCAAATGAAATTTTACATAACAAAATGATTATTTTGTCATAGAATTCTTTTGTAATTAAAAAAGGAGGTGGATTCTATTAGGTCTATAATATGTATTGGATGGCATTGTTTGAGGAAAAATGCCTAAGACCCCAGTGGGGTCACTGGGGTCATGCGTGTCAGTGTGTGATTGGCCCAAAAAAAAATTTTTTTTTTTTTTTTTTTTTTTGTTGATTTCGGCGAATGAGGCTCCGCCACCTCACTGGGGGTCGACCCCCAGTGGGGATATTTAGCACTGCTGATTGTTTGAGCTCATGGGACTTATCACGTATCCAGTTTTTGATGATCCGAATCCTTCATTTTATCAGGTACTTCGTATATTTCATCGACTCAAAATATTAGGCCAATCTGATAATTGTAATTTATTTAATTTATCACGTTTGTTTCAACAAAAAAAAAAAAAATTTATATTTTTGAAAATAAACCATTCATTGTTTTGGTAACAAACACGATAAATAAAATATGTTACGATTATCGGATCGACCTAATTTTATTTATATAAATAAAATACATTAAGTGTTTGAGAAAATGAAACGAGACCTAAGATGGACTTCACAGGCCCACCTTTCAATTCATATTATGATCTGAGGGTAATTATTGAGTAATCCTAGAGTATAAACATGTGATATTTTATAATATTATGATTGGTAGAGAAGGTGGGTAGGTGAGAAATTGTATTAGGTGATTGAAGGAATATGAAAAGAACATAATAAATAATGATTAGTTAAAGAGTGCGAACACGTAGGGTATGTTTGGTTTGTGTTTGAGAGATGTGTTTTAGAGATAAAAAGTACGAAAACATGTTTGGTTTGATTTTTTCAAAAGATGTTTTGAAAAATGATTTTGAGAGAGAGTTTTGGAAAAAGTGATTGATTTGATATGTGTGAGAGAGAGATTTGTTTGGAAAACTTGTTTGGTTTGTGTGTTTTGGGAAATTTTTTTGGGAAAATTTGTTTGGTTTGATTACTTTGAAAACTTATTTGTAGAGAAAATTTCCCAAAATTTTTTCAGAAAATCAAACCAAACGAACCCGTAGTACTCTGGAGATATTTTATAATTTCCCATGATGGCGAAAGAAAAACACCTCTAAAAATACAAGCAACGAAACAGTGCACAAAGAGTGATTCAACAAAGTCCCAACACGATATATATCTCTTTAAAAGAATATATATATATATATATCTTGGTGCTTATTTTTACTTTGGTTTTTAGCTACTGTTTTTCTATTTGCTATGTCTGGTAGTCCTTTATATGTGGCACTACGTTTATTTCCTTTATTAATGCATATCTTATATTTCCTCAAAAAAAAAAAAAAAAAAAAGAAAAAAAAGAAAAAAAAAGAAGAAGAAGAAAGAATACACATGCAGCCACCCAAGTTTACCTGGTCAAAGAAACCCACACAGATAATTACAAAATTGGGTCTTCCAAATGACCCCAAATGGATTACCTCCCCCATACAATTACAGAAAAAATGTATTTAGAAATAATACACAAAAGACTTTAACAAGACTTTGAAACAATGAATGACCTATTTCCTATTGTTATTTAATATATGTATATGTCAAATTCACTCGTCAAAGATTAATTTTCATCACAAACAATCAAGGCTATGGCTGTCTGCAACTCTTGGCCATGGAACCCCCTCCCATCACCTATTCTGGTTTGTTCTCTCTTCTTCTTCATCTACTTTCCTCTCCATGCAACTGCACTGAACTTCAACTTCCCCAATTTTAATGAAACACTTCAAAATAGCTCCATAATAGTAGAAGGACAAGCTAATGTGTCCGCCCAAGGCATCCAAATCATCCCTCCAAAGGAAACTTGGAAAGCCGGTCGAGCTACATATAAAGATCCTCTTCACCTTGGGGACAAAGCTTCCGGAACATTGGCGGACTTCAGCACCCATTTCTCGTTCATAATTGATTCAGAAGGAAACTCGACTTTTGCAGATGGGTTCGCATTCTCCCTTCTTCCTAGCAATTATACTCCGATGAACGCATATGGTGCCGCCATGGGTCTTCCAATCTTGACAATTTCCCCCCCCTCATCGACTCCATTTGTTGCTGTGGAGTTTGATACCTTTCAGAATGGGCAATGGGACCCACTCGACATCACACCAACAACTCATGTAGGTATCGATATCAGCTCTATTACATCTAATGTTACTGCAGTATGGTATAATAACATAACGTACGGGAAAGAGAATGAAGCTTGGATTAGTTATAATTCTAGTTCGAAAAATTTGAGGGTTGTTTTCACCGGATACAAAGATAATAACATATTTCAAACTAGTCTTAATTTTTCAGTTGACTTGAGGGAGCACTTACCAGAATGGGTTACGGTAGGCTTCTCAGCTGGAACAGGAGATTTGTATGAGAGTCATATTGTTAAATCATGGTCATTCAATTCGAGTTTGCAAATTGATGTTCCAAGCCCCAATGCTACCTCTAGCCCAAGAAAGAAGGGTGGAAACAACAAAAATGCTCTGGTTGTGGGGTTGAGTGTTGGATCAGCTGCTTTGGTTGGTGGGTTGGCTTTGTTTGGCTTTGTCAAGTGGAAGAAGAGTAGAGCACCAAAAGAGGATGGGGAGATTGCCCATGATATGTCCATGGACGATGAATTCGATGCGGGTATCGGACCAAAGAAGTTTTCATATGTTGAATTGGTTCGTGCAACAAATAACTTCGCGGATGAACAGAAGCTTGGAGAGGGAGGATTTGGTGGGGTTTATAAAGGTTTTTTAAGGGAATCAAATTCCTATGTTGCTGTGAAGAGAATATCAAAGGGATCAAAACAGGGAATAAAGGAGTATGCATCTGAAGTGAAGATCATTAGTCGGTTGAGGCATAGAAATTTGGTGCAACTACTTGGTTGGTGTCATGACAAAAATGAACTCCTACTTGTTTATGAGTTCATGGAAAATGGAAGCTTAGATAACCATCTCTTCAATGAAAAAAGCATGTTGACATGGATAGTAAGGTACAAAATTGCACAAGGCTTGGCCTCGGCATTGTTGTATCTACACGAAGGATGGGAACAATGCGTGGTGCACAGAGATGTAAAACCGAACAATGTCATGTTGGATTCAAATTTCAATACTAAACTTGGGGATTTTGGATTAGCTAGGTTTGTCGATCACGGGAAAAATACGCGAACGACTATTTTGGCAGGGACAAGGGGATACATGGCACCTGAATACTTAGTTACAGGCAAAGCTAGCAAAGAATCAGATGTTTACAGTTTTGGAATTGTGGCATTGGAGATAGCTTGTGGAAGAAGACCTATTGACCAAAATGTCGAAGAAAGTCATATGGTATTGGTGGAGTGGGTTTGGGACCTCTATGGCACCAATAGGCTTTTGGAAGCAGCAGTGGATACAAAGATTTGCCCAGATTTCAATCAAAAGGAAATGGAATGCTTGATGATTGTTGGGCTTTGGTGTGCTCACCCGGATCAGAATCTCCGACCTTCAATTAGCCAAGCAATTCATGTGCTTAATTTTGAAGCTCCGTTGCCCATTCTTCCAACAAAAATGCCTATAGCAACATGTTTAGTTTTTGTAGATGATGATCAGGTGAACTTGGAGGAATCTGTGTAATATAAATTAAAGAAACCGAAAGTAATTTCTGCAAAATATCTGAAAGAATGTCTGTCAAGCTATATTTTAATTATGTTGTAGTTCATGTTATTCAAGTTCTTTCTTTTTAAAAATCTCCATAACAATTGTTAATCTAGCTGTCTCACTTTGAATATTCTTTTCATATTAGATATGTATTGCATGCAAGTTACGATATTTGTGAAATTTCACAAATATCATAATTAAATCTTTAAAAATATTCATAATCAAATAATATATGAGATATAACCAAAGACATTTTGAATCATAATTAAATTAATATTATAACTAATATCACAATGAATTATAATTAACACCACAATATGTATATAATCAAGTCATAACCAAATTATTACAATAGGTCATAACCAAATATCATAAAGGTTGTAACTGAGGCATATGGTAGACAACCCAAAAACATAGAATTTCCCATTTATATATATAATTTGAATTTTATGTTGCTTTGCTTTTTTGGTATCTTCTCCCAATTCTATTTTGATTTAATTCGAATTTTTAAATTCTACTCTTACCAAATTAAAAATATATTGTTCAAATCATAATTTTTTTTTACTTAGACTCAAATTGTTCAAATTGAGCCTACCCAAATTACTAATTTAACTACGGCTGTGCAACTCTGATTGGTAGTGACAATTTTTATTTTTTATTTTTAGGTACATTGGAAAGGAAGTGATTGGTAGTCACATCACAGGCCGGCTTTGTAACTGCAGAACAATTAACATTTGGGCTTATTAATTAGAAGCTCAATTTTTTTCTTCCTCTGGTCAACAATAAAAAGATATATAGCAATAATAATTTGTTCAACTAATATTAAGTATAAAAATTTAGAGTTAAGATTCTTGTTTGAGGTCTTAACATGAGACAATTTGCGGGATTTATAGGGTTTATTACGAATCCTGTTTTAATAATCTAAACTGTTTATTTTGTAAAACTTGCAATGTATAGAATTCATAAAAAAATTAATTTGATTCAATAATCATAACTTTTTTATTTTGTTATATTTATGTTCGGAAAATGAATGACAAATATACTTTTGAAATAGATCATTCATTTTTTTAGAAACAAATGTGATAAAATAAAAATATTATGATTATCGGATTGCCCTAAAACCTTTCATGGATATTGTATATTATGAGCTCTACAAAATAAACGGTTTAGATTATCGAACCGAGACCTATGTTGGGCCTAAGAGCCCCTTAAGTTCTATCATGTTGAGATCAGAGAATTCTAATGCAAAAATTTCAATATTTATTTCAATTGTAAACTTTTGTAATTGACCAGATGAGTTTTGATTTATTATTTTGGTAAATTATACTTTAACTCTTGTGGTTTGTCCAAAAAATACGAATTCCTTTTATACGTAATACCAAACTATAATTTCGAACGGACGTAACAGAAGTAATAAAAAAAAAATCATAAATACCCTTAAATATCTTACACTCAACAATTTCATTTGACTAATATAATCCTTGTATCTCTTTCTATCTTCTCTCACCGTGGGCACCATATCCTCACCCACCACATTTCAACATCAAACCCACCTTTTGGACCCATTTTTACAACCAAGTTCCATCACCACTACCTCAAGCTCCACGACTACCATTAGCTCCACGACTACAATTACCACAAGCTCCGTCATCACCGCTGGACCATCACGACCACCGTCGCCCAGCTCCATCAAAACCAAGAACCACCCTTCATAAAGTGCTATAGATGAAGCAACAGAAGAGGGAGGATGTTGAAAAAGAAAAATAGATTTGGAGATGTTTATTTGGAATGTATGAAGTTGGTTTTGAACAACTTGCGGCATGTTGAAACCACCAATTTCAGGAAGAAGTGAGAAAACGAAGTGGCGTAGGATGAAGTACAAAGCAAGGTGAAGAGATTGGTGAAAGAACAGGGTAAAATCGTTAAGAATAGAGAAAATTATGGAGTCCCAAAAATGGGCCCAAGAAATGTTGGAAACGGAAAGAAAAATCTTATTTTTGATCAGTTTTTAAAGCTCCAACAGTATGCAAAATAAGTGGAACGAGGCTTGTGAGAAGTGATACGAAAATTAGGCAGTGAGGTGAATCCAACAACGCAAAAATAAGGCAAAATGAAACTACGACAAAGGAGATATAAGGGTTTGAAGTGGTGCGTTTGAATCTGAAAATCTGATATTTTCAAGTCTGTTCATGCATGCGGTTTGGAGAAGATAAAGTGGGTTTTATTGGTATGAATCCCATCAATGCTATTTCAAAAATCTAAAGGCTTACACCTGTTAATTGTTTGACTCCATGGGTTTGGTTTGTTACTAATTTGAATCACAAAACAAATGCAAATAGTGATGGTGTTTGTTGGTAATTGGTGGTGTGAGTATTGATTTTTGACCACACAACCAAATAGGGAAACTCAGCAGGAGAGCACCGGCAGAATAGATTAAGCCCGAACAACCTGACACAGAAAGATAAGAATCTAGCAGTGGTTCGTCCACCCGGGGGCACTTCGACGATTAAGTCAATAATTATCTCTCAAAGATAGCCAATAGTGCTTAACTCACTAGACAGAGCCTAAAAAACATACCTTAGACCTACGAGGGTGCCTTACTTTTATAACCAGCACTAACCTGATCCCTGTAGAAGCCTAGCTTTAATGGACTTTGGCTTAATGCTCATCTTGGACTCCCAGCTAGATAGAGATAAACTTCCTAAGAGCTCTATCTTTATCCAGACTGAGGTCTTTGCCTATTCTAGGACTTTTGTCCTCTATTTGAATACCCCGAATTCTGATATCTTTGCAGATAATCTCAGCCTAGCTGGGAGCACCTTGGCGTCATGACCACGCCACGTGGCACCTCGGTTGACACTTCGGCCTCACCTTGGTCACGTGTTCTCATTCACAAAATATGTCCCCATAACTGCCCCCTAGGTTCTATTACCTCAGCATCCTGAGGTGATGAAACCTACATCGTTTGCCCACATAGCACGTCGGCTAAGACTTACTCTACCTTCATGACCGAGATCATCACCTATCGGGTTCACATGACCAAGACTATGCAGTCTACTTTATCAATGACCAAGAACCAAGAACCAAGTTCTTTGAGTTCTTTAATCGAGATCGCTCCCCTAGTCGAGGTTTTTGTTTCATTAAATCAAGAACTCCAAGAGTTTTATCTGCGCATGAGCTGTCACGCACGGTTTACTTAACCGTTTTCTCCACACGTCGCTCCCTCATTGGTTCGTACCTGACACGCGCTATCACGTCGCGTCGCTTCTGCACACGCCACCTGACAGACACGTCGTCCAAGGTAGATTATTATGGCTTGCCACATTTTCACAATTTTAACAAAACTTCTCCCTCTCTCTCCGTCTCTTCACTTTTGTGTATTCAATTTGCAACCAATTTTCTCTCTCTAACACTTCTCTCCCAAATCCTCTATTTTCGTGCTTCGAAGCTCCTGCAACTGCTTCAGTTATCTCCTCTGCCAAGCATTTCGTCATCTGGTTCTAATTATTCACGCCGTCTGACTTCGGCGATCTTCATTCTGGCGTCATTTTCTTTGGCTCTAATCGGTAAGTCCCCGATTTCTTTTCATACCTCTGTTCATTCTTTCGAATAATTTGTACTGTTCTTAGCCATATTGGTTTTAATTGTTCTGGTCAACTGCCTCACATGTTGCCATTGAATCTATTTTCTGTTTTTCGTCTTATGAGTTATTTCTAGATTCTTGAATCTTCGCTTGTGCTCTGAATTTCAGTATTTAGGGTATCAGACAAGCTTGTTTGTGACTGTGTTTATTCAATCTGTCTATGTGTCTATATACACACATACACATTGTTCATATACTTGATGCTTTAGTAGTTTGTCATTGTTCTTGACTTTTGCACATCTGTGCACACATGCTCAGTGTTCTTGAAAAATGTTATTTTCTTGACTCTGAATCATGTTTTTTTTTTTTTCCTTTTCTGTTTTGACTTGTTTCCAGATTCTTGCCCTTGATTCTTGTTTCCGTATAGTCTTAGGTTTGGGGTTTAATAGAAATCACGTTCCTTAGGAAAATTGAAACAAATCCCTCGTAAATCTTCAAAAACCCTTGCCTTGGTCCCAACTTAGGTTTTAGCCGAGGTCTTTGAACTTATATCAACCACTCTTTTCTGAAATTTTGCCATAGTCTTCACTAGCCAACATCATGGGTATGTTCAGGTAGAGAGTAGATACCCCAGAAAAAATAGAGTATTTCTATCGAGAGTTCTCTATTCCAGCCGATGTTCAACTCAGGTTGGCTGGGGAGGAGGACTCTATCATGCCTAATGGGGATTCCATGCATTTCCCAGTAGTGGCCTTTATAGAGTCTGGACTTCGGTCCCCCTTAGACATTCTCTTTAGGGAGGTCCTTCATTACTATAAGCTCAACCCTATGCAGCTAACCATCAACTCATATAGGGTTATCAACGACATAATTGAACTAGCACACCGAGAAAAAGCTAGGATCACTTTAGCCGATATCCAATTCTGCTATACCATGTGTGGCTTTAAGTCTGAAAAAGGCTACATATACTACGTCAAGCCCAAATCCACCGCCTTTAAACTAATAGCCGACCTCCCAGACTCCAACAAGGGTACTGGAGATGATTACTTTATTGTCTCGGGCAACTGGGAGTTTTCACCTGGCGACGACCTCCATCTCTATCCTCTGAGCCGAACAGTTTTTAAAGACGGTAATGGTAAGACTTAGTCATTGGTACTGAAATTCCATCTTGGTTAAGGTTTCCTAGTTTAGTCATCTCTTCTAATGTTTGCTCTTTGTTTTCTGCAGTTCTTCCTCAACCGACGAAGGGATTTCGGCAATCATTCGTTCCCAACCGAGATCTAAAGAAGCTCTTAGACCTCCTTATGCAGAAGCGCAAGGCGCCTCTTCTACTGAATTACATACCAATATACAAGTCGGCCCTTCCCGATGTTCCATGCCGAAGTAAGACCCCTCCTTTTGCCACAACTCCACCAACAACTTCATCTCCAAGGCCAGATCAGGCCTCCACCTCTGACCTAACTGAGCAACCATGTACTTCTGCCCCTCAACTTATTCCTCTATCCCAGTGCCAGTGCCAACGCTGACGCCGAGCTTCAATCTCTACCCTTGCCGGCAGAACTCGCAGCCGCAAACGCCGATATTCTGAGGCATCGGCTTACGACCCAGCCAATCTCTCAACCGTCCTTCCAACAATACATTTCGGCACCAAAGTAACAATTGCTTCCACTGCCAACGAAATGGGCCGTAAACCAGCCATCGTTGAGGACCTTCTTGCCAATATCCCCGGGATTGTGACGATGCAATCCTCGTTTTCTCCATCCCAGTCAAAGCCCAAGCCAAAAAGAGTGAAAAAGGCCAAGGCTAATGCCAAAGTCACTCAGATTAATTCTGAGGACACTATGTCGATCTCGAAATTGGCCGAGGTAGAGAAGAGCCAAATGGCTGTCGAGAAGAGGCCAGCCGAGGCCGATGCATCTGATTCCCAACCACCTAAAAGGCCGAGGTCTGACCAACCTGAGGATGGCCGCAGCTTCCCTCGCAATATAGCCTGGGCTCCCGAGGTCATGGTGGATGACAGACCCCTGACAGCTGGCGACAGCGCAATGAATCTTGAAGTTGGGGTAGCCCCGTCAACAGCTGTTCTTTTACCAGAAGATATGAACCATATGGCTGAATTGCATGAATATGAAAACTTTACCCTTATGATGCAACACTCGGTCTTGGTAAGTCTTTTTCTTACTCTTTTATAGGTCTTTCTTATACTTAGTCAAATTTAACTAATGTGTTTTACTTCTTGCAGGCTATCCAGCATGCTCATTCATACGCGGTCAAGACTGAGATGACAGAGAAGGAATTGGCAAAGAAGACTAAGGAAGCTGCCAAACTCCTTTCCTTACTCAATCATGCCGAAGCCAACAATTGAGCTCTGCTGGATCAAGCCAAGGCTTCCAAAACTGCTCAGGATTTGGCCGAGGAAAAAGCAAAAATGGCCGATTCTGAAGCCGAGGCCGCTAGAGCCAATCTTGAGGCTGCCAAGGCCAAGGCAGCTGATTTAGAGGCTAAGCTTCAAGAGGCCCTTGACTAAAAGGAGGTGCAGGTCAAGGCAGCCGATGAAAAGGCTTATGAAGAGGGACATGCCGCTGTCCGTGACCAGTACAAAGAGCAAGTCAACCTGGCTTGCAACCGAGGTTATTACTTCGGCTGGACAGCGGCCCTGAATAAACTCTCTGTCCCAATGGACTCTCCCCTGCGAGACATTAACCAACTCCAAGTACCCTTTCCTCCAACTTCCAAGGACTCAGAAGACGAAGCTAAGGATGATGGGGCTGATGATGCCGATGAAGAGAAGGTCTATGTTAGGAACAAGTCCCCTACTCAAAATGAACAACTCCTAGACTTGACTCAGGATGAGGAAGACAAGGTCTCCAAGAGTGCCTCTCCTAAGAAGGACTCAACTTCTAAGGTTTATGCCGCCGAAAAGAGCTTCGACCAGACTCTTCTTGAAATTGACGCCGAGATTGTCGCGAAGAAGGAAGCCACCTTGCCAACCGAGGCCGACACAACGCCAACAATTGAGGTTGAGCAATCTGGGACTGATGCCCACGATTCCAATGCTTAAAATTTTTGACTTTGAACTTTACTTCTGAACAGTCTGTACTTTTTATAACTTCTGGACAAGTAATCTTTTTGTGAACAAGTAATCTTTTTGTAGGCCGAAGTGCCTTTTTGCCCATGAACAAGTTTCTCTTTTTTAAATGCAAGTCTTCTCTTTTCTTTTAAATGTTAAATGTTTGCCTTTTATGCAAATTTACTGCTTTCATACTTAGAATATTTTTGTATGCCTTAACTACATAGTAACTTCAGGATGTAATACCTCGGATATAAACCTTGAATGTTTTCCTCGGCCAACCATCAGAATACCTCGGCTAACACTTAAAAATATCAAAATATTTTTACAAGTGTTATTTAGTATCACTTTTTACCTTCATATGCTATCTTCTAAGACTTCACTCTTTCCAAGTTTGGACGACCTGGTTGGTTACCTCGGGTAATATGTATCTCGGATACTTTATTCATAATTACCTTGGCTAACTCTCACTTGTAAATTTCTCCGAAATTTCAACAAGTGTTAAGCCCATTCTGACTTGTAAATTATGTCTATAAAATTTCAACAAGTCCCAAGCACTTAAAACTTTTAAACTTATTCATCATTCTCCAGCTCTCTCCCCCCTAATGTGAACCTAAGTTTCACTTAAGTTCACATTAAGCATGTGTCTATGGTCTTTTACCGAAGTTAGATTCAAATAAAGACTAGCCGAGGTTGTCAACCTTGGTTTCTCTATTAATCTAACTGAAATGCACTTAGTTCCAATCTATGTTTGACTTGCTGACATGGCAAGTCCAGGTTAATCCAACTTAGCTCAACTTCATTATATGCAAGTATAACTTAACTCTGCCATATAATGAGTCTAAGTTATTCGTCATGTTTCATTCAGAAACATCGCCAACTTAGTTCAACTTTATTATATGCAAGTATAATTCAACTCTGCCATATAATAAATCGAAGTTATTTGTCATGTTTTATTCAAAAATATCGCTAACTTAGTTCAACTCTATTATATGCAAGTATAATTCAATACTGCCATATAATAAGTCTAAGTTATTTGTCATGTTTCATTCAGAAACATCGCCATGGGACTGGTCAGTCCTATCACACAAATTTCAAACCAAACTAAAATTTTATTATTACTTTAGCTAATAAATTATGACATAAACTTTTTAAAAAATAAAAAATTCTAATGATAGAAAAACTTCAAGTTGCAAGTGTTCCAGGGTCTTGGAAACTCTTTGCCATCACTGTCCTCAAGTCGATATGCCCCAGTGCTGGCGATCGAGATGATTCTGTAAGGTCCCTCCCAATTTAGGCCTAATTTTCCTTCCCTAGGATCTTTTTTGTTGCCGACCACTTTCCTCAGCACAAGGTCCCCCATTTTGAACTTTCTTGGGTTGACCTTCTTGTTGTAAGCCCTAGCAAGTTGTTGCTAGTATGCCCCCAGCTAAATTGTTGCTCTCTCTCTTTTCTCCTCCAGTAGGTCTAGATCTCGGGCTAGGAATGCCTCATTGGTCCCATTTTCTACTCCCTGGGTTCTGATCCCCGGAATGCCGACCTCTGGTGGGGTAACTGCTTCAGTGCTATGCTCCTTAATGGTTTGAACTCCCATCAACAAAAAGGCGAGAGGAGTCGCCGATGTAAATATCGCAAGGCTTGAGTTTCTCTTCTTTCTTCTGCTCTACTGTGGGGTTTTTCATTCCCAGTTGAGTCTCCTCTTGTTCCAATGGACATCCCAAGCCGCGGCTCACCGGAGCCCGACGTAGGATAACACCAGGTGTGAACTCGGCTACAAAGTCGACTAGAACCTGGCCTTTGATTGTCGTCTTAGGTCTAAACTCTAAGTCATATTGGCCTAATACCACTGCCCATTTGGCTACCCTACCTGTCAGATCTCCTTGTTGCAGCAGGGACTTCAAGGGGTGCTCAGTTAATACCACAATTTTGTGGGCTTGGAAGCAATGAGTTAATTTTTTTGAAGCCATCACCAAGGCTAATGTTAACTTTTCCAGAGGTAAGTACCTGGTTTCTGCATTTGCTAAGGTTTTACTCACATAGTACACTGCCCTTTGTTCCCATTTCTCTTCTCTGATTATCACTGTACTTATTGCGTGCTCTGAAACAGCTAAGTATAAAAATAGCTCCTCTCCAGGTACTGGATTTGACAGAACTGGAGCTGTGGTCAGGTATTTCTTCAAGTCGGCCAAGGTGACTTCGCACTCCTCTGTCCACAAAAAATCTGTGGACTTCTTCAATAAACTGAAAAATGGTTTACACTTATCTGAACTTCTGCATATAAATCTATTCAGGGCTGCGGCCCTTCCTGTTAACATCTGTACTTGTTTAGCCGATATTGGGCTTTTTAAGTCCAAGATAGCCTTGATTTGATCTGGACTTGCCTTAATGCCTTTTCTGGTAACCAAATATCCTAGGAACTTATCGGACCTAACTCCAAATGCATACTTCGAAGCGTTGAGTCAGAGCCGATATGTTCTAAGGATATCAAAGATTGCTTTTAAGTCGGCTAGGTGATTATCAGGTTCTTTGGTCTTCATGACCATGTCATCAATGTATACTTCCACTGTTTTGCCAATCAGGTATCTAAACACCTTGGTCACCAACCTCTGGTAGGTTGCTTCTGCATTTTTCAATCTGAAAGGCATCACTCTGTAGCAATACAACCCTTCTGGGGTGATAAATGCAATCTTCTCCTCATTAGAGGGGTACATTGTTATCTAATGGTACCCCCTGTAAGCATCTAGAAAGCTCATCATTCCATGCCCTGAAGTAATATCCATTAATTGATCGATCTTGGGGAGTGGGAAACTGTTTTTGGGACAAGCCTTATTCAGGCTAGTGAAATCCACGCAGACCCTTCACTTCCCACTCTTCTTTTTCACAACAACTGTGCTTGACAACAAGTGGGGTAATTTACCTCACGAATGGCTCTGGCCTTCAATAATTTGTCTACTTCTTCTTCGACTGCCTCCACATGGACCAATGTTGGCCTCCTTGCTCGCTAAATGACAGGTTTGGCCGACCTGTCTACATTTAGTCTGTGGCAAGCAATCTCGGGATCAATGCCAGACATCTCGTATGGCATCCAGGAAAACACCTCTATGTTTGCTTGCAAGAATGACTCTAACTCCTTGTCCTCCTCCTCGGCCAAACCTGAGCCGAGAAGAAAGAAAGGCTCTTCATCCCCTTGTTGGACCAGGATCTTCTTAAAGGCTTCCTTGCTTTTGTCGGCCGGCTCTTTGCCGACATCATCCAGGACCTCCATGTCCTCGTCCTCAATCTCTACTATTTTTGCTTCTCGCACATTGCAGGTGGATTTCATTGCTGCCATGGAGCAATTCTTTGCTTGCACCTGATCTCCTCTGACCTCTTCAATTCCATGCTCTGTTGGGAACTGTAACAGCTGGTGCAGTGTTAAAGGAATAACCCTTACTGCGTGTAACCATGGCCTTCCCAAGATAACATTGTAAGGGGATGGGGTGTCAATTACTGTGAACTCTGTGCTTACCTTCTTGGTGCCTGCCTACATCTCCAATTTATTGCTCCTAGGGGCCATGTCGGCATTCCATTGAACCCGACCATTGGACTGTTGGATTGCTCTAGATCATCTCGGTAAAGGCCGAGCTCCTTGTAACATCTGACATACATGATGTCACAAGAGCTGCCTGGGTCAATCAAAATGCGCCTTACCTGGCATTCTCCAATCTTGAGGGATACCACCAGAGCATCGTTGTGTGGATGTTGCACTATGTCTAGGTCAGCTTCCGTAAAGGACATCATTGGTCCCTGGTACTCGTCTATCCTAGGCCTCTTTTGCTAGACCTAATACACATGCTGCAAGTGTTTTACCCTCTGAGTCTCCCTATGTACCTCGTTTTCATTAACCCTCGAGTGAATCACATTGATCACTCGAGGTCCATCTGTTTGCGGTTGTGGTGCTGGTGGAGGTGGTGCTGCCAGTGCTTGGGGCAGCCTTGCCTGCTCTTTCCTCATTCTGGCTTTCATCTACTAGGTCCCTTAAGTGATCTTGTCTAACCAGATCTTCCAAATGCGCCTTCAGGGCTCTACAACTTTGCGTCAGGTATCCATCTTCATTGTGGCAGGCACAGTGCTTCCTAAGGCTTCTTCTCATAAATTCGTCAGGAATCTTTTCTGGTGCTTTGTAATACGACTTGTTCCTGATCCTTTCTAGGACTTTATAAACCAAGATCCGGAACACAGTGGTGATTGCCTGTGCAGCCCTCAGTCCTGTTTCTTGTCTATTAAAATTTATATTACCTCGGCCTCGTTTTGGTAAGTCATTTCTCTTCTCCTGTTTCGACGCCTTTGTCCCCGACGTATCCTCTTCTGCTCTGGCATATTTCTCGATCCTTGCCATGAGTTCCTCCATACTCTTTCGCAGTGTCTTCGCCAGTGACTTTCGAAGCATGCAGTCATCCTCCAGGCCGTTCTTAAAAGATACGATCGCCAACTCTTGGTTGCATCCTGGTATTCGATTGAACACCTCGTAATATCTTTTGGCAAAAGCCCTAAGGCTCTCATCTTCGCCAATTTTCAAAGCCACCAGGGAGTCCACCCTTAATGGCTATAACTTATTTGTAACAAACCTGGCTACAAACATCTCGATCAGGTATTCCCAACTTTTCACAGTTCCTTTCGGCAACTTGTGAAACCAATCTGATGCGATTTCCCCAAAGGATGAGGGGAACACCTTCCAGAGCAATGGTTCGTTCCCAGTATACAGTGCCATTGAATTCAAATATAAGCCGACGTGAAAGTTTGAATCAGACTTACCGTCATATATATGGAACCTTGGCATGTGAAACCTTTTTGGGGCCTCAAACTTATCCAACTCAACCGAGAACGGCGTTCTCGGCTTGACTGGAGATGTGACCTCAGCATCTTGTCGCTTCCTCTGGAGGTAGTCCTTCAAATCCTCCTTAGTCTGACCAGGAGCTCGACTGTCAACGGATTTCATTCTTTTTGGTGCGCTACTTCCGGTGTCGTTGTGAGTCCTGTTAGACCTCCCTCAATTGATCGTGTCAAAACAAAGCTCCTTCCCTTGAACATGCCGATGTTCCTTGACATAAGTTCCCTTGGCACGAGGTGTCCTCTGAGACTCTCCTCGCTCGACCTCCCGCGAAGGTTGATGAGAATGCTCCTTTGCCTTGTCATGCTGAGGGACTGTAGGGACTGCTTTTTGCCCCCTTTTCTAGGCGTCGTTCTTGGCCGCTGGAATCAAGGTGTCCTCCAATAGAAATGGTGGTTGCATAACATTGTTCTGTATCATGAAGTTGACAACCGATTGTAGGTCTGCCAACTTGTTTGCCATTTCCTTCATCTCGTCGTCCCTCCTTAGGCATCTATCTTTTCATACCTAGAGGTTGTTTTCGTTGTAATACTCGCCTCGGCCTGCTTTCTTCAGTATGTCTCTCTCTTGGCCGATGTCATTTTCCCTGGGATTTTGATCCCGAGGTTCTTCATTACAATTTTCCTCCTCCACGTTAGGATTGGCGTGTTTACCACTCCCATTAGGGATGTTGTCTCTAATCTTCTCTCTTTCTGCCCGTCATTGGCCATCTATTCTCCTTACGATTCCCACAGACAGCGCCAAATTGTGGGTGTTGATTTTTGACCACACAACCAAACAGGGAAACTCAGCAGGGGAGTACCAGCAGAATAGATTAAGCCCGAACAACCTGACACAGAAAGATAAAAATCCGGCGGTGGTTCGTCCACCCGAGGGCACTCCGACGATCAAGTTAGTAATTATCTCTCAAAGATAGCCAACAGTGCTTAACTCACTAGACAGAGCCTAAAAAACATACCTTAGTCCCACGAGGGTGCCTTACTTTTATAACCAGCACTAACCTGATCCCTGTAGAAATCTAGCTTCAATGGACTTTAGCTTAATGCTCATCTTAGACTCCCAGCTAGATAGAGATAAACTCTCTAAGAGCTCTATCTTTATCCAGACTGAGGTCCTCTCCTATTCTAAGACTCTTGTCCTCTATTTGAATACTCGAATTCCGATATCTCCGCAAATAACCTCGGCCTAGCCGAGAGCACCTCGGCGTCATGACTACGCCACGTAGCACCTCGACTAACACTTCGGCGTCACCTTGGCCACGTGTTGTCATTCACAAAATATGTCTCCACAGGTGGTGATGGTGTGATGAGAGAGAAACAAAAATAAGGAAAATAGAGAAAGTGGGTTTGGATAATTTTTAGAGAGAGAAGTGGTGGTGATAAGAAATATAAGGCGAAAAGAGAAAGCGAGTTTGTACTATTTTGTAGAGAGTGTAGAAATGGTGTTGGTGCTGGTGGTGATGTTGGTTGGTTGTGGTTTTGCATAGAAGGTAATGGTGGTGAGTTGAGAGGAGAAATAAAACGTGATGGTGGTGGTTTTATATGGAAGGTAATGATGGCCCATATTTATATAATGAGGGAGAGAGAAGTGATGTTTTGGTTCAAGAGTCTAACGTTTTTGACGGGAGAAAGTGTTGCCTAGTGTTGCACTACACTTTTATGCCCGTGAAACTCACGTATTCAAAAAAACGGATCCATTAGAAATTATAATTTGGTATTAAATTTAAGAATTTTAAGTGTTACAAATGAAATTATAAGAAATTTTATATTTTTTCGGTAAACCACGTAAAGTTAAATATAATTTACCTTATTTTTTTTAAGAAAAGATAATTTCAACTTTAGTTTTCTTTTTAAAGTATTTCTCCTAGATTGCTTCAAAAAAATATGAAAATCCATAATCAAAATTATAATTTTATCTCAAATTATCACAAATCAAAATTCCTAATTATAACACATTAGAATTATCAATTTTAGCACAATTCACATCAGAAAAGGTTGTTACATCTACAATGTAAGTATTAGTTACCTTTCGTTTTCGACATGGAAGAAACGTGCTGTTAGATTAGTCAAATCAATATCGGAAATTGGATCACATAAAAAAGAGTTTTTTGATTTTCCAAATAAATAAGTGAATGTTATAGATAATGCTCTAATGCTAATCTTTTGAAAACTACTTTCCTTATAATTTATGTACAATTGCAGCACGGTGCTAGTGAAAAAAAATTAATTACTTATTAATGACAAAATTTGTAATATTTATAATGTTTATTATTATTTTATAATTTTTTTTGACACCCACTGTAGCAGTGGTAGACGTAGACGTAGAAATCATGTTAACAGGGACCAAATCCTATACAATTAAAAATTGACTATAAATTAATTTTCGTATAATTTTACCAAAGTTTCATACGTATGTCGTATTAATATTCACTTTATAAACATAAATATTGAACATTATTGTACGGGAAAGAAATACACCTTCTCGTATAATCCTGTTGACCAAGTTTGCGCTCCTCCGTACGACGTCGTTTAACCACCTGAAAATACACACATGAGCTAGCCGGCGGGTGTGTGCCGGAAACCTTTCCGATGCCTAAGTCAGTAAGCTTGACAAATAGACAAAAGCTCTATGAATTCAGGGAGTAAAGTTGCATTACCTCTCCAAAGGTGATATTGGTGAGCTTATATAGGTTTCGCGTGGCACAATCCTGGTAGGACTCTTATTCCTCCATGTGCAGAGTCCTTCTAGGATTACTCCTCCTTGCGTAGAGTCCTCCTTGGACTCATACTCCTGGAAGACAATGCTTATCCTCCAACACCCCCCTTCACTGCTTAAACCAAGTGAGATGGTTCTTCTTATGGCCGGACTACTTCAGGACCGAAGTAACTATTAATTCGTCCCTCACTTTATTCTCCCTTACCTCGGCCTTCCCATACTAAGACCGGGCTATTCATAAGGGAGTTAAAGCCGAGCTATCTTTAGAACCACAACTTACTTCGGTTCTCACAAGCTATAATCGAAGTAACTACCGAGACCGAAACCTTCGTGTTACTTCACGTAACCGGAGTAAAACTAGTCGTTCCGAGACCGGGCTAACTACCACGGCTGTGCGACCGGTCTATCTTCAAGGTTACTTCTCCAAAACCGGAGTAACCTTCACGGCCTTTCTACTCGGCCCTTTTCATTTCGGCCCAAAGGCCCAATACCCAGCTCGGCCCACTTCGGTTATAAATTACCCTCTCAATTGCCCCTTAATTCCATCTGCACAGCATGATAGGGATTACCTGTCGACGAACCGAACTAAAGTTTTAGCTTATCCAGCCGAGCTACAATCCTCTAAGTACTCCGACCGAGCTGAAAACCTTCTTAGCTTCTCTAGCCGAGCTAAGCTTGAGCCGAGCTAAGCACGTCCGGTCAAACGTCTCTTCAGTCACAGAAACTGAATCGTTCAATATTCCAATGACACGTGGCTCGTTTTGGTTGGCAGCTTAGCTGTCACGCCGTCCCTCGTACTCCGTAACATTTGAACAGTCCCGCCTTTTTGCCTTTTACACAAAACAAACTTCTCAAATTCAAAAATCATTCCATACTCTGTTTATCTTCTCTCTCTCTTGTTTTTGCCTTACTCCCTGCAACTCAAGAGCTCGTGCCCTCCATTATTGTTGCTGTTCTTCCTCTTCATCCTCTGCCTCTCTACCAGGTAAACACACGAATCTGTTCTTTGTTTATCTGTTTTTTGCTTTCGTTTCAGTCCATAGTTGTTAATGTTATGTGTTGCTGCAAAACACTTTGTTTTTCTTCCACCATATCTGTACTTTCTGAAGAACTTCACAAGAACACCTTGAACATACTGATTTAGCTTAGTAGAACACCTCTTTGATCTTTGTACATGCTTCAACCGAACTAGAATACTGTTCTTGCTATACAAAAATCTAGGCAGACTGAAACCGAACTAGAACTTGGAACATACCACAGTAGTTTCATAAGGCCATCAACTGATCCACAATAACCGAAATGAAAATCCACCGAACTAGCCACTTATGAGCACATGACCGAGCTAAGCCTTTGGGGGCCAAGCCAGCCTTCTGAGTTCCAAAACCGAACTCAGAAAGCTGCCCCTTGAGGCCTAACCGAAGTAAGAAAAACCAAAAGTGAAACCGAGATAAGAAAACCTTTCAAAAACCGAGATAGCGAGCATCTTTTAGAAACCGATGTAGATAACATAGCACCCTGTAGAGCCGAAATAGGACTCGTCTTTTCTTGCTCTGTTTTTTGTAGCACGGTCTCAGTCTGTGCTTAACACCTTGTTTTCCACCTTGCAGACTTAGGTCGCCAGGCACTTCCCTGTGCTCAGCCGAGCTACTGAGCACACTTACGCGACCGCAATAAGTTATTCATAAGTTATAGAATAATGGGGAAGTACAGATTCTTAGTAGAAACCCCAGGAGGCCTGGCCGAATTCCGTAAGGATTTCAACATTCCAGCCGATGTAAACCTTACCTTAGCCGAAAAAGGAGTAGACCCCTGGGATGAAGAAAGGCTTCGTGCCATTCACCCTCCAGTCAATAATCGAGACCGGACTCAGATTCCCAGTTCAGCCCCTTATATGTGAATTTCTTAGGCAGACTAGACTTTGCCCAACCCAACTTTCCACCAACACATACCGAATAATAATGGGCATAGATGCTCTGAACCAACAAACCGGTCTGAACCTAGGTCTGGCCGAGATACTACATCAGTACTCAATAGGATCCAAAAACCAAGGCTGGTGCTACTATTTGAGAGTGCGCCGAGGTAGAGAAAAGATAATAAAGCACACACCGGATAAAGACGTTAATGATGACGACTTCTTCTGGGTATCTGGGAATTTCGAAGACCTCGAAGCCCGCATCCCAGGCCGAAGAATAAATTACAAGAAGGGGGAACCCGGTATACATACTTCGGCTTCTATTCCACCTTTTCTTTTATATTTCGGCTTTTCTTCACTGAACCAGACTAACACTTGCTTTCTTTTCTTTTGCAGACAAGTCTCACCTTATCTTCAACTACAACTATCCCAGCATCCCAGCACTCTGGGCCGCACTCCGGGTCAAGGAGAGATCTTGGGAGAAACTCCTAAAATTCCAACCGACCTACAGATACTCCGGTCGTCGTAAAGGCAAGGTGACCGACTTCCTTCTTAAGGACGATCCAGAACCGGACCCAACCTTGCCCGAAATCGTCCTTGTGCGACTAACTGCTGAACAAGAGATGGCGAAGAAAAGCAGACTGAGGGCCATGCTCACCGAAACAAACCCAGCCGAGGTACCACAAACCGGCCAACCAACCGAGGCCGTAGTGGCTCTTCCATCCCAGCAGCCTTCTGCCTCTCGCCGAAACAAGCGTGCCCGGACTAGCCAAACCGGGCCACAACTTGTTGATGAGGATGAGAACATACTGCCACCAAGCCCACCAGCAGTCACCCAACCGAACCCCCAGCCGGAGTCATCAAACCGGTCTGAAACCCCCCAGTGGGCTCCCCCACTAGTCTTCAACGACCGAGCTATCAACGAAGGTGACTCCGTTGTCGCAGAGAAGGATCACCTTCTGGCCCTCAACCTGGCCAGAGGTGTCTGCCTTCCAAAAGACATGGAGCACCATCGAAAGCGGCTCAACACCAAGGTGAAGTCACTTCGGTCGACTTCGAAGTCCCTGATCATGGTAAGTAATACTGTCCTCTATTTGTCTTTAGAATTTGACCAACTTCCAGCTCGGTTAACAAAAAAAAACTCATCATACTTTTGCAGGCTCTTCAGAAAACCACGATTGCACACCGGCAGGTGATGGAACTTCGCAAAACCACAAGGCAGGCCATGAAAGAGGCCGAAACCAAAACTGCCGAGCTAACACGAGCTCAGAACAGGGCAGCCGAGCTGGAGGCCGAGGTATCACGTCTCACCGGACTGGTAACCTCGGCTGAAAGTGATAAACAAAAGGCCGTGACCGAAGTGAAAGACCACTATCTGTGGGAGATGGCCCAGCTAGAAACAAAGAAAAACGCCGAAATAGACCAACTGAAGGCCGGAGTGAAAAAGGCCAAAAAGCAAGGCTTCAAGGAGGCTGAAGACGCATACATGCTTCAATGCGGCGCGGCGAAAGATCTCTTCTTCAAGTGCGGTTGGCGGAGTGCGGTGGAGAAGCTCGGTTGTACCCCTGACACCGATGCTTACAACGCTCCACCGTACTCTATTCCGGCTTCGCTCAAGCAATATGCAGACGATCTCCAAAAAGCATTCCTAGAAGGGTCTGGTGACGAAGAAGAAGAGGATGATGATGATGATGATGATGATGATGAGGGGAGCCATCTCTGACCCCGGTTACCACCGGACAACAAAGCAATCAGGCGGCTCGGTTGGAGCCAACAGTGGATTTATCTAGCGAGATACCGGCTAACTCTGTTCTGCCAACTGATACCACGGTCCAAACCGAGCTCCTTCCTCAAACCGGCCTCCAAGCAACTGCTGATGCGGACTTTGATGCCGAACTTGATGCACTCTTAGGATGACTGTTTCTCGTACTTTTTTCTTCTTTTATTCCGAACCTGTAACCGGGCTCCGGCCCCTACTTGTATTTGCTTTTGATTTAAATGAAAAAAATCTTTAACTTTCATTCCGGTTCTGAACTTGCTTGCTTGCCTTTGTAATAAATTCCAATCTGCTAAGTTACAACTGTGATCTCGGTTAGATATCGAACTTACAAGCCAACCACTCTTCAGCCGATGTAACTTACTTCGGCTGAAGAGTAACAAAGAAGTACTGGTTTAATCCAGCCAATCACTCTTCAGCTGATATAACTTACTTCGGCTGAAGAGTACAAAGAGTTGGTTTAATCTAGCCAACTGCTCTTCAGCCGATATAGCGTACCTCGGCTGAAGAGTATAGGGTGTTGGTTTAATCCAGCCAACCACTCTTCAGCCAGACACTTACTTCGGCTGAAGAGTACAAAGAGTTGGTTTTATCCAGCCAACTGTTCTTCAGCCGATATAGATTACCTCGGCTGAAGAGTATAGGGTGTTGGTTTAATCCAGCCAACCACTCTTCAGCCATACACTTACTTCGGCTGAAGAGTACAGAGTGTTGGTTTAATCCAGCCAACCGCTCTTCAACCGATATACCTTACTTCGGCTGAAGAGTACAAAGTGTTGGTTTAATCCAGCCAACCTCTAAGTTGGTTTTTCCAGCCAACTTAGAATAAAGTGTTTGGTTATATCGACCAAACGTCCTGCAGCCTGGATCCTGATCCTGGGCTTAGGAGGGTGTTGGTTTAATCCAGCCAACCTCTAAGTTGGTTTTTCCAGCCAACTTAGAATAAAGTGTTTGGTTATCCGACCAAACGTCCTGCAGCCTGGATCCTGATCCTGGGCTTAGGAGGGGTCATAGTGGTTTAATTCGGCCAACTATGTTCACAACGCTACTAGCTTACTAAAGCTACTTTTACGGAAAACAATATACTGAAAAAGAATCGGATTGTTTATTGAGAAGTAAAAATTACATATACGTAAAAGGAAAAAAGCTAAAAATAAAATAACTTGAGATTTGCTGTGTTCCATGGCCTGGGAATTGCTTTGCCGTCCTCATCTTCCAAGTGGTATGCCCCTTTGCCTGCTAACCCGACCACTTTGTAAGGTCCTTCCCAGTTAGGTCCTAGCTTGCCATCTCCTGGAACTAAGGTATTGCCCATCACTTTGCGCAGTACCCAATCTCCGATCTTGAATTGCCTTGGATGCACTGTTTTGTTATACTTTCTGGACAACTCTTGTTGGTAGGAGGCGATGTGAACTAATGCTCTGTCTCTTCTTTCTTCCGCAAGGTCAAGTTCTAATGCTATGGCTTCGCCATTTAGGTCTGGATCAAAGTTTTCGCTCCGAATTGTGGGGAGGCCAACTTCTAATGGGATGACTGGCCTCCATGCCATAAGCTAGGAGAATGGTGTTTCTCCTGTCGAACGTCGAGGCGTGGTGCGGTAAGCCCACAAAACGTGGGGGAGCTCTTCTGCCCACTTGCCTTTGGCTTTTTCTAGCCTTTTCTTCAATCCATCCAAGACTACCTTGTTTGATGCCTCCGCCTGTCCATTTGCTTGAGGATATGCCGGTGTAGAATTGTAGAACTCTATCTTGTACTCTTCGCAAAAGCCTCTGAAAATCCTACCATCGAATTGAGTGCCGTTGTCTGAAATTAGTGCCTTTGGTATGCCAAAGCGAGTAATGATGTTTTGCCAGACAAACTTCTTCACATCTTTCTCCTTGATTGACGCCAAGGCTTCTGCTTCCACCCACTTTGTGAAGTAGTCTGTTGCCGCAAGAAAGAACTTTCTGTTGCCTGGTGCTGTTGGAAGTGGACCTACTATGTCTAAGCCCCACATTGCAAAGGCCATGGGCTAGTTAATGGTAGTAGTTCTCTGGCAGGTTGGTGTATTTGGTGCGCAAACTTCTGACACTTTTCGCATTTTTTGACATACTTCTCTGAATCTGCTTGCATGTATGGCCACCAGTATCCTTGGAAATGGCTCGGTATGCCAATGATCTTCCTCCTTGATGGCTGCCACATACTCCCTCGTATTTCGAACAGGAATGCTTCCACCTTGCTGGGGTGAACACACTTCAAGTAAGGTCCTGAAAATGACTTTTTGTATAATGCCAAGGATGGAGAGAGCCAAAATCGCTGCGACTTTGCTCTTATTCTGTTGGCTTCTTTCTTTTCTTCCGGTAAAGTGCCGTCTTTCAGGAACAATATGATGGGATCCATCCAAGAAGGGCCTAACTCTGCACAACATACCTCTTCTGCTTCTGGGTCTTCAATGCTTGGTCTAGGCAGGTAGTCGATGTAGTGGGTGAGGAATGGAGGTGTCTGCCATTGAGGCGAAGCCTGCTAGTTCGTCTGCTCTGCTGTTTTCCTCTCTGCCGATCTGTTCTATCCTCACCACTTCGAACTTTTTTATCTCTGTTCTGACCAAGTCTTGGTACTTGGCCATCCTGTCATCCTTTGCCTCGTAGTCGCCAGATATTTGATTCACCACTAGCTGTGAGTCGCTGTAAACCATTAGCTCGGTGGCCTTCATGTGGAATGCTGACTTGAGACCTGCTAGAAGCGCTTCATACTCTGCTTCATTATTTGATGCTGGGAAGCCAAGGTTGATTGCTTGCTCCACTACTAAGCCGTCGGAGAGATGAGGACTATGCCAAGTCCTGCTCCATGTCGGTTGGATGCTCCATCCACAAAGAGCTTCCACATCTCTCCTACAAACAACTTCCAGCATGTGGAGGGATCAGATGATGTTGTGGGGTCTGGAATGTCGCTGGGGCTTTCTTCATGATCCATAGTTGCAGTCTGCCCCTTGTCTGCTGATGGGGCCAAGTCATTAGTTGTTGGTGAGTTTTGACTTGGTGTAGCAAGGTCTGCTTCCTTCCTTGCCTTCTCTCCTCTGGTCTGCCTTGGGCTCTGGCTGAGTTCCTGTACTAGGGGTTGCGCTATTCCGGCGTCAATCTCCAACCCTAGTTCGGTTGTGTCAGTCAGGTCGATTGGGCAGACTTGGTGGCTTCCAGGAGTGAACTCAGCGACGAAGTCTGCCAAAGATTGGGCCTTTACTGCGGTTCTGGGTTGGAACTTGATGTCATATTGTCCCAATTCTACTGCCCACTTCAGAATTCGCCCAGAAAAGTTCGCCCTTTCAAATAAAGCCTTGAGTGGGAAGGCTGTGAGAACAACTATGGTGTGGGCGTGAAAGTAATGTGACAACTTCCTTGAGGCCATCATTAAGGCCAAGGCCAGTTTCTCCAGTGGCAAATACCTCGTTTCGGCGCCTAACAATGTCTTGCTAACATAGAAGATTGGAAGATGCTGGATGCCTTCTGCTCGAACCAATACTGCACTTACCGCGTGCTGAGAGACCGCCAAGTAGAGGAAGAGTTCTTCTCCAGGTATTGGGGTGACAAGTAGTGGTGGAGAAGACATGTATTCCTTCAAACTCTCCAGAGCTCGGTCGCATTCTTCGTCCCACTCAAACTTAGCTTTTAATGACTGAAAGAATGGACGCAATCTGTCTGAAGACCGGCTGATGAATCGGTTAAGTGCTGCTGCCATGCCGGTGAGATGCTGCACTTCTTTCACTGAGTTAGGCCTCTCTAATCCTGAATTGCTTTGATTTGGGAGGGGTCTGCCTCAATACCCCTGTTGGTCACCAGGAACCCAGAAACTTGCCAGACCCTACACCGAATGCGCACTTAGAAGCGTTAAGGCGCAGCTTGTGTTTCTTCAGGATCTGGAACATCTCATCTAGGTCCTTTAGATGGTCATCCGCATCCTTGCTTTTGACCACCATGTCGTCGATGTAAGCCTCCATTGTTCTGCCTAACAATGGCTCGAACATCTTTGTGACCATTCTCTGGAATGTCGCCCCTGCGTTCTTTAGGCCAAAGGGCATGACCTTGTAGCAGTATAGTCCTCTTGGAGTGGTGAAGGATGTTACTTCCTGATCAGGTTCGTGCATGGCTATCTGATGGTAGCCTCTGTATGCGTCAAGGAAGCTAAGCCTGCTGTGCCCAGCTGTTAGGTCCACCAATTGATCTATCCTTGGTAGGGGGAAACTGTCCTTCGGACATGCTTTGTTGACCGTCTTGTAATCGACGCAGACACGCCACTTGCCATTCTTTTTTGGCACCACGACTGTTGGAGATCCATCTGGGTAGTGCCCTCTCTGATTGCCCCTGCCTCCAGTAGGTTTCCCACTTCTTCTGCCACTATTTCGGCGTGGTGGAGTGCCGATCTGCGTGTGCGTTGAATGACTGGTCTGGCAGATGGGTGGACATTGAGTTGGTGGCAGATGAGGTTTGGATCAATGCCTGGCATGTCGTAAGGCGTCCAGGCAAACACTTCGATGTTGGAGGTCAGGAATTCCATACCTCCAACCTCTCAGCGCTGGATAACGACGAACCAAGCAAGAAGAACTTATCCGGGTTCTTTTCGTCGATTCTTACCTCCACCAAGTCTTCCACCGCTTTCTGATCAGCCGCTTTGCCAACCTCTGCGAACAGTTCATTACTCTCAGGTTCTTCAACCGAATGAACATATCCTTTGGCAGCGCGGCTGCCATTCGTTGTGACGAAGCATTGTTTGGACATAATCTGGTCCCCATATACTTCTTTCAATTATTCCGGTGTCGTTGGGAAATCGCATCACTTGGTGGTAGGAGGATGCCACCGAGCGCATGGCATGCAGCCATGTTCTGCCCAAGATAACGTTGTAGGTGGAGGGGACCTTTATCACCCAAAACTCCACTTGTTTCGTCACACTCCCTGCTCTGACTGGGAGGATAATTTTGCCGACGGGCCATTCTGGCATGGAGTTGAATCCGATAAGGGGAGATACGGCAGGCGCCAAGTCTTTATCCTGCAACTTTAGTTGCTTGAAGGTTTCATAATACATGATTTCACACGAACTACCTTGGTCAATCAGAATCCGCTTGACGTCAAAATCCTTGACTCGAAGAGTGACGACCAAGGCATCGTTGTGAGGGCAATAAATCCTTGCCAAGTCTTTATCTGAGAAGGACATGACATTTGTGGCCTCTATCTTCCCCTTTTTGGCGACTGGTTGGACACTTAGTACCTCTCTGAAGTGCTCAGCCTTTTTGATTGAACCTCTGAGCTCGCATACACGCTCAGGTTCAAAGACTCCATGTATTACGTTGATGACGCCTTGAGGTGGGGCGTCGTTTGGCATTCCATTGGGCATATTCTGGTCCTGGGGGCTGGCTGTGCCCCTCCTTCTATGTATTTGTCCAGGTGACCCGCCGCCACCAACTCTTCCAGATGCTGCCTCAATGGTGTGCAATTCTCAGTGCGGTGCCCCTTTTCTTTGTGGAAGGTGCACCTCGATCTGTCATCGTAGTCCTTCTGAGCTTCGCCTAACTTAGCTGGCCACTTGACGAAAGGCTCGTCTCGAATTTCGCTAAGTATACGGTAGATCGGTTTCTTGAAGACCGTGGTGATGGCAGTGCGGACTCTCAACCATCTTTTGTCTTGGTCTTCGTTGTCTCTTTTGCCACGTCCGTTTCTGTTCGGACGGTCTACTGCGTTGACCTTTGCTGAGGCCTTCTTCTCTGGTGCTGCGGCCGCGCCAGATTTTGCTTTGGCACGAGCGCCATCCTCTTCCACCCTGATGTGCTGATGCACTCTCTCCATCAGGGCCTCCATGGTGAGGGGTGGCGTCATGGTGATAGAGTCCCTCAGTCTGTTCCCGACTGGGAGGCCTCTTTTATATTGCGCAATGGCGAGATTGGTTGGGCAGTCCCCAATCTGGTTGAATGTCTCCCAGTAGCGACTGTTATATGACCTCAGGGTCTCCTTATCACCCATGTCGATGGAGAGTAACTGGTCGATCTCCACTGGGGTTTTCGTGTTTGTTCTGAATCGCGTTACAAACGCCTCCGCCAGTTGCGCCCAGGAGGCTATGCTGCCCTCTGGAAGCTTCTCAAACCAAGTCAGGCCTAGGTCACCTAGGCTTGAGGGAATAGGATGCACATCAAGGCCTCATTCCGCCGGTATACAGCCATGACCTGGCGAAAGTGGCTTAAGTGTGAGTAAGGGTCCGTCTTCCCCTCATATGTTGTGAATTTGGGCTGTAGGAAGCCTGACGGTAGGGGCGCGTTCTCTATTGCTGGGACGAATGGTGAGGTCTGCAGCCTCGCCAATGCCTTGTCCGCTGGTTCGTAGGCCGGGCGCGGTATTGGCATTCCAACCTCGACGCTTCCATGCGTCCGAGGAGCCAACCGCTGTAAGGCAGAAACTCTGTGTGGATCGCGCGCTCTAGCGTCCTCCTTCCACCGTGCTTTCTCTTCTAGCACGGTCCGTAGGTCGGACGATCTGGGCAACTCTGTCTGCCTGGACCTTGTCTGGTGCGTATGCGAGGGCCAGTATGTGCTTCCCCCGGTGTGTGACCTTTCAGACCTCGCCCTCTCAGACCTGGAGTGACGAGTTCTGGAAGATCTGGATTGCGTGTCGCCTGTCCTGAGGCTCTTGTTCTCCCCTTGTGAGGGTGTAGTATTCCTACTACGACTTTCCGAGTGGCGAGGGGGCGTCTTGTTCGTGCGCCCCTCTCCTGTCGCCACTTCTTTTCCTTTCACCTGACGTTTCAGAGATTCCATGTCTGCTGCCATCCGACGGATCAATTCGTCTTGTTCCCTGACGCGATCTTCCAAAGTTTGAGGATCAATTCTGCGTCTTTGTCTTTCTGGGCTTTGCGAACGAGAGGGATGAGGGCTGTTATTCCGCCTTCGTCCCTTGCATCCCTCCTGGAATTTTGTCTGTGTGGTTCCAGGTTCGCCATGGGAGTGACCACGGGTAGGCCTTCGCGCCTTGCACCCCCTTCTGGAGTTAGTCCGTCGACGGCGGACTGAGGTAATTCTTCGTTGTTCGCCATTGATTTTTTGGGAGAAAAAGCTTGATCAAGAGGTTGTTCTTGTCTGAGTTCCCACAGACGGCGCCAATTGTACGGGAAAGAAATACACCTTCTCGTATAATCCTGTTGACCAAGTCTGCGCTCCTCCGTACGACGTCGTTCAACCACCTGAAAATACAACGTGAGCTAGCCGGCGGGTGTGTGCCGGAAACCTCTCCGATGCCTAAGTCAGTAAGCTTGACAAATAGACAAAAGCTCTATGAATTCAGGGAGTAAAGTTGCATTACCTCTCCAAAGGTGATATTGGTGAGCTTATATAGGTTTCGCGTGGCACAATCCTGGTAGGACTCTTATTCCTCTGTGCAGAGTCCTTCTAGGATTACTCCTCTTGCGTAGAGTCCTCCTTGGATTCATACTCCTGGAAGACAATGCTTATCCTCCAACACCCCCCTCACTGCTTAAACCAAGTGAGATGGTTCTTCTTATGGCCGGACTACTTCAGGACCGAAGTAACTATTAATTCGGCCCTCACTTTATTCTCCCTTACCTCGGCCTTTCCCATACTAAGACCGAGCTATCCATAAGGGAGTTAAAGCCGAGCTATCTTAGAACCACAACTTACTTCGGTTCTCACATGCTATAACCGAAGTAACTATCGAGACCGAAACCTTCGTGTTACTTACTCACTAACCGGAGTAAACTATCCTTCCGAGACCGGGCTAACTACCACGGCTGTGTGACCGGTCTATCTTCAAGGTTACTTCTCCAAACCGGAGTAACCTTCATGGCCTTTCTACTCGGCCCTTTCATTTCGGCCCTAAGGCCCAATACCCAGCTCGGCCCACTTCGGTTATAAATTACCCTCTCATTATAATTAATTTGCAAATAAATTTTTTAATCAATATCTATAATCATTAATAAAACAAAAAGTATCAAAAATTGATTTTATAAGTACTTTTTACACTTGTACAAAATAAATTTTTTTTTTTTTAAATGATAACTACAAATTTGATCATAAGATCACTAATTTGAGCCATAATAAAGATACTTAGTGGTTAACCCAAAATCCCAATGAATAGTAATCATTCCACTTTTAAATATATCAAACATCATAATAAACTAACTAATTTGATTTGATGATTTTGTGGTCTCAACGGACACATGTTTGTAACTAAAACTCAAATTTAGATCCTAATTCACATACTATCTATCTATTAATATTGTAGGATATTGTAATTGAAGATTGAAACAATTTGAGGCTTCAAAGAATTGAACAATATGTATTTGATTTTTGAAACATGAAAAAAAAAAAAAAAAAAAAAAAAACGATAACAGCTGTAAGGCACCTAATTGTCACGACATGAGCCGCCTACACTTCCGAGAGGAAAATTCTCCACATCATGTCATCTATCAAAAAAAATGTGTAATTTATTACAAAATTTTATAATATCAACTATAAAATGTATAAACTTGTTATAAATTGGCGTAATAAAAATGTTGTAAAAGTTACAAGCTTTTGTAATATTAATCACAAAATATTTAATAATTTATAAGTTGAATTGATATTTTTCATTAATTTAAATAATTTTCATGGAGATAACCTTTAGAGCATTACAAACTCTTTTATTGACTTTTGACTATTCCAATGAGACGCTTCTTCCACGTTGAAAATGAAAGGTCACTACATACATTCTAGATGTGGAAAAACCTCTCTCAGTTTTTGAATTGGATGAGAATTGAGTTGTCCAAGAATTTAGAAGAAAAAAGCAAAAATAACTTCTACCTAACATATAGCAATACTTTTCTAAGTGCCTATCATTGTTAATAATTATAGTTTTGATTAATTACACCTAGAACTCTTATAAGTTATCACCCATGTGCTCTAATGCTAATCTCTTGACAAGTACTTCCTAATCATTTACTGCAAAGGTGTACCACTAGCTGGTGTCACAAACAATGTAGGCCACACTATTGTTTTGCTCAAAATTATAAACTTTACAAAAAAAAAAATTCGCAATAATAATATTCTCTTATTTGATATCACTGAAAAATAAAATAAAGTATCGTAAATAGAATAAGTGGACAATTTTTATTTTCCTTAATGTAATCTTATTGTATCATTATTACAATATTTAAATGGGCAAATTACACTTTACACTTCTATATTTTACATTTAATTTCATCTTGTTCCTTGATCATTAATTCCTAGACTTTGAGTCAAGTAATTATTTGATCCATTTGCTTAATGTCGTTTCAAAATCTAACGGAGAACAACACACGTGATAGTATTAATTACACTTAACACTTGTCTACTTCTCTACTTTAGTTTTTAGTAGTCCTATACTTTTATCAAAATCTCATTTTAACCTTCACACTATAGTTTTTCTATCTATTTTCAGATGATATTATTCAATTGTACCGATTTGTAACTTGACTAGAGGGGCAAGAGTGGGATAGGATTGACTGAAATAATTAAAAAATTAAAAGGCAAAATATGTTTCAGTATAGAGTACAAGGTGCAAAGTGACCTATTTAAATTATCATTGTTGATCATTACCTACCCACTAAAAAGAAATGGTTGAACAAAGGCCATCCAATACAAGTGGTGTAAGATGCCATAAACCAAATCAGCCACCGAAAAATAGAAAAACAGAGAAAAAAAGCACAGCTGAACTGGGTAAACAAAAATAATTTCTAAAATTTTAGTATTTAGTTCAATAGAATGAATATTTGGCTCGTCAAAAAAAATATTGAAAAATGCAATACAACTAGAATCATTATTGATCATTCTAAAAGAAAAATCACCATGGCTATTATTGTTCTTATTGATCTTGTAAAAAATATTAACAGCAATTAACAAAGAGGCCATATTGAAACCGCAATTGAAAATGTGGGATTTATAGAGGGAAGCAAAGGTGAAATATACTTATTTATCAACAAAGAAATAATATTTCGAAGGCATTTTGGTTCCTTCACTTTAATTGTACCAGTCAATTTCTTACATTTTAAGTCAAGTTGCAATATTACTCTTCCGTCTATCTACCATTAAGATATTAATAAAAATTAAAAATGAAGGGACCAAAGTAAGATTTTAATAAATGTAAAGTGAGTTTTTTTACATGAGTATGAACTCTAACGAGACCCAAAAAAAAAAAAAAATATTGACACTTTTAACTAATATGACAAATTTCATAGCTTTATTAACGGTAAATATATGGAAGAGTAACATTATAACTTGATTTAAAATGTAAAAATTGAACGTCACAATTAAAAGTAAATGGATGAATGTAAAATAATAATAAAATATAGAAGTGCTTTCAAATTATTACCTTTAAAACAGTACAAACTTGGAAAAGTATTGTCATATATTCCAAATCTATTAAAACATTATTATTATTTTTAATTACTAAACAGTCCAGTTCAAAAATTGAGAAAGGTTGTTACATCTAGAATGTAAGTTACCTTTCGTTTTCAACATGGAAGAAACGTGTCGTTAGATTAGTCAAGTCAATATTGGAAATTGGATCACATAAAAAGAGTATTTTGGATTTTCCAAATAAATACGTGAATGTTATATAATGCTCTAATGCTAATTTTTTGAAAAGTACTTTTCTTACCATTTAGGGACAATTGCTGCACTTTGGTGGTAATAAAAAACTAGTTACTTATTAATGAAAAAATTTGTAATATTAATAATTAATGTTTATAATATTTGTTATTATTTTATATATATATTTTTTGACACCAACAGTAGCAGTGGTAGACGTAGAAATCTTTAAGAGGAAGTCAAATTCTATACAATTAAAAATTGACTATACATTAATAGGAAAATTAGTCTAACATCCCTCTCTAACTTTTAGTGATGTGAAAGATCCACAATATTATTTTTTGATATCTAAGGTCCCTCACCCACCCAATGAAGGCAAGCAGAGTATGCTCACGATGTTCTTGATGAAATCACGATGGCCAGGAGCATCAATGGCAGTGCAGTAGTATTTGGTGGTCTCAAACTTCCACAAAGCAAGCTATTCAAAAAAGAAAAAAGAAAAAAGGAAAAAAAATTCCACAAAGCAATATCAATGGTAATATTACGTTCACGTTCAACCATAGTTGAATGAACGTTTATTCATCTCTCTCTCTCTCTCTCTCTCTCGCTACTTGATCTCTACGCCGTGTCACTATGCTTCAAGCAGTTCGATTTCATCTCTCATTCTCTCTAAAGAAATTTCCATCCAGAGAAATTTAATTTCTCTGGAGAGAATTTCTCTGGAAAAGGCCAGAGAAATTTTCATAATTTGCTTGACACCAAGAGTGAAGGCAAGCAGAGCATGCTGCTCAGGGGTCTAACCATCCTTGGAAATATCGGCTTCAAAACCACCAGTGGTGGAGTTGATGAAATCACGATGGCTAGGAGCATTATGACAGTGCAATAGTATTTGGTGGTCTCAAACTTCTACAAAGAAATATCAATGTTCGTTGTTGAAAAATATTTCTGCAGCTACAAATCATGTATGGATATACTTTTCTTCAAGAAATATTGTTGCAAAGAGAAAACAGGATGGGATGAAGTGCACAAACATGACAGCAGAAGTATCCTTGATGTTGATACAGTAGTTAAACCTGTTACTGTTAGGGGAAATAGAAGCAAATCAGTGTTGTTTGATGCTTGCATTCTTACCACGTTCACAATCAGCCTTGAGCTTGTCCAAGACCCAGGCATACTTGAATAAACGTTTGTTCATCTCAGTACCTCTCTCTCTCTCTGCTTGATCTCTACACTGTCTTACTGAGCTTCAAGTAGTTCAATTTCATCTTTCATTCTCTCTTAGAATTTCTCTGAAGAGAATTTCTTTCAATAGAATTTTCTCTGGAGGGACCTTAAACATTATAAAAATATTAGATTTCCTTTATACTATAAAACCTTAATATTAAGGATCAAAAAAAAAAAAAATCCCATAAATTAATTTTAGTATAATTTTACCAAAGTTTCATACGTATGTTGTTTTATTATTCACTTTATAAACATAAAAATCGAACATTATCATTAAATTTGCAAATAAATTTTTAATCAATTAATAATCATGAATAAAACAAAAAATACAAAATGAATTATAAAACAAAAAGTAAATATAATATAAAATAATTTTTTACACTTGTACAAAATATTTTTTTTAAAATGATAATATACAAATATGGATTATAAGTAGCACCAATTTGAGTCATAATTGAAAATTACTTTAGTGGTAAGTAAAAATCATAATGAATCATAGATTCGTAACCAATATTACTTCCAAATATAATCAAACATCATAATAAGACATAACTAATTTGATTTGATAAATTGTTAGTATCACTGACACAATAATTTGTAACTAAACATCAATTTAGACCCTAATTTACATACTATATATATACTATTAATATTGTAGGATAACTGTAATTGAAGACTAGAAACAATTTGAGGCTTTGAAGAATTTTTATTTTTATTTTATTTTATTTTATTATTTTATTTTTTTTGCGCAGGAGCCAACACTTCACAAATTGTAGACTAAAGGGGTAAATGCATAATATTATCTAAAATTTTGAAATAGTTTGTAGGGGTAGTGTCCCCTTGCCACCCCTGAGTCCCTCATTGCACTGGTGTGATTTCCGTATCATTTACTGCGAAGGTGTACCACTAGCTAGAGTCATAAACAATGTAGGCCACATTATTACACCTACATACTTTTCTTTCTTCTTTTTTTTTATTTTTATTTTTTTTAATTTAAAATTTAATAAAAAGAGTTGGTGGAATCATTAAAAAGAGAACTGGAAATGAATACGAGTTTTTTTTTTTTTTTTTTATCGGCAAAGATAACTTTATTGATTGAAGATGATGAAGAGAAAAGATACAATCAATAAAGAAGAAGAGCTGCAAGTAGCAAAAGAACACACAAACTAAGCAAAAGATGTGAGCTCTCCATGGTTGATAAGGAACCAACCAAAGAAAAGAAGAAACAAACCAAAAACCAGCTGGATGATCAAACCGTGCCCCTGATGTCGCGAGCCCATTCCGCCCCTAGTAGAATGGTGCCATGATGGCTAGTAATCCGAGATTACCAAAGGCCAACTTACAAAGTTCACACAATCAAAGTATACATATGGGGCTTACATGTGCAGAAGCAATGAATTTAAATCTAATTAGTCCATAAGAGCTATGCATAGATCAAATGAAATGACATACATCTCAACATGGTTTTACAACTTGAATACAAATAAAATACAGTACATGTTACATCTTGATCAAAAAGCTTCTCAAGCCAAACATACAAAAGAAATGAACTACAAACTAAGAAGCATAATCTTCAAGATGCTAGCAAAACATGAATCCGAAAACAACTTGCAAATAACATCTTAGGCGTCACCGCCTTCTTGCTCGCCACCTACATATATATAAAGAGATGGGTAAGCTTGGATACTCAGTGAATGATATAATTAATAAAGGTTTGAATGAATGATATTCGAGATCTTTATCAAAAAAACAATATATTATAGCTTGTAACAAAAACATGGGATGAAACAAGTTCATCAATCAAAGTCTTTCAAAGTTCTTGGGAGTTTACTAACATCTATATAATACAAAGGATGACATTCCTGACAAAACAAAGGAATAACTGTCTCGGAATCGAAGCACACCCGTTCATGATCGTCGGTGGCCGACTCGGAATCGGTTAGACAACCCATCTGGAAAACCGTCGGTGGCAAAACAAAACCCACCCGTACAAGACTGTCGGTGGTACCATCCGTACATGACCGTCGATGGCAAAGAGATATCTCAAACAAATGTGCTACATAGGCTTAACGTCCCCTAGCACGAAAGGACCTTCCAAGAATGTCATCAAAACAAGCATAATACTTGATGCAAAACTAGTAGATAATCATTCATACTTGAACAAATACTTTTCCAAAACGAAAAAAAACGAAGCTTTTATCAAAACATTATAACATAGCTTTATTAAACATACCACTCACTTAGCTCTTCGGGTGTGGAGATTAAAGCAAGGATCCAAGACCTACAAATACATGGCAAAGTCCATTGAATGCATTTCAAGAAGGCAATAAGGAATGCTCAAAGATGGCTATGCAATGCATTCTCAAAACAAGCTTTACATGAGTGAAAATGATCCCGGCATTTTTTCCAAAACCAAGTCAAGACAAAGCAAAAACACGTGCGGGGATGTTAAAAACACTGTTTTTTCTTCTAGGGAAAACATGCTAGGCTAAAATGACCTAGCTGGGTGAACTTAGGAGGTCTTGGCCGAGGTTCCACATCTCTTGGCCGAGGTGTGGTCTCCTAGGCCTAGGTGTGCAGCTGTCTGCCGAGATGTTACAAGGTGCCGGCAAGGGTGTACCATAGTCGGCCTAGGTGTGCAGTGGTCATCCTAGGTGTGCATGCAAGATAGACTAAGGTGCAAGTGATCATGCAAGGTAGGCCAAGGTGAGATACGATGCTCGGCCTAGGTGTGAGATCTAGACAAGAGTGGTCTCGGTGACCACACTTTGGGAAATGGAGTCTGGAAATCTGGGTTTCCTTCCTTGAAGAACATGAAGAACATGAATGCTAAAATCATAACTTTTATTCCAAAATCTGAGATTTCATGAGATGAGTTCAAAAACAAGGACCTGGGTACCCATACTTGAAGATTTCATGAAAACAAACAAAAAACATGGAACTTGTTAGAAACTTTCGGATCAAAACATGGTTTTCTTTCATGAACACAAGAACATCATTTTCTCTTTCTAAAACAAACTTTAAATCAATGCGTGACTCATGAATCATGCAAGATCATGCAATGTAATTGGATGAACATAAACAACAACAAGAGTAGATCAAGAATCTAACCTCACAACACGAATCCAACGGTTCAAACTCTAATGATCAAGCTTGGAAATCTATTCTCACTCTAAGAACTTCTTCTTCCTCTTCCTAGAGCTTCTCTCTCTTTAAAGGCAAAGATACGACAAAATGATATGGTTTTATCACTGCTAGCTGGCTAATACCCACTTCTGTGACACGTGGCATCATCAAATTGGATCCCCTCAAAAAGATGCCAGAATGAAAAGACAAGAGCATGACAAAGGGTGTATAACAAGTAAGGTGACAATGGCGTTCTGACAATTAAAGGATCTTAGATTAGGACATAGGCTTCGGGCAAGAAGGTTTCAATGATCTCAGCAAGAAAGGATAACACTTGACCTAGGTGTGCCACACCATGGCCTAGATGTGCCACACCTCGGCCTAGGTCATACTAGTCCAGGAACAAGATCACTAGGTGCAAGGATCAAAGATCTAGGATGCCTGGATGATAGCATCTCGGCCTAGATGATACATATCTCGGCCAATATGCCTAGGTGACGGTGGAGGTCAACCAAGGTGGTTCCGGGATGGTCTTAGGTGTTGGTGCTCAACGGCCTAGGTGTAAGAGATTCAAAGATGTGACCTAGGCTTGAGACAGCAAGGATAAATGACCTAGGCTTGAGATAGCAAGGATAGATGACCTAGGCTTGAGACAGCAAGGATGGATGACCTAGGCTTGAGACAGCAAGCAAGGAACAAAGCATGCATATAACACTTAGGCAAAACATGATAGCACAAAATCAGACAGGAACCTTTACTTAGGCAAAACAAGTCAAAGTCTACAAATGCAAACTTAACAAGACAAGATTATGTAAACGCACATGAACATGACTAAGACAAGAATGTGGGTTATTACACTGTCACGACCCAAACCCGCCCCTATGGGTTTAGCACCGTAACCGGCCAGTAATCTGAGATTACTGAAGGCCTCTTAACAGTAAAACAGTAAAATGGAGTACAGGGGCATGGCGGAAGCCATTACAGTAAATAAACAATGTCCAATGAGCTGTGACAGTCTGTATGCCAAAAAGATTTTTCATTCATATATGCATAGAACAGTACAGTACAGAACGGAACAACATACATATATATACACATACATAACAGTCGGTGAAACAGGGACCTAATCCCTTTTACAGTGCAGCACAGTGCAAACATTCAGTCTATACAATATTACAAAACATTACAGAAGGGGGATTACTAAAGCACCCCTAAGCCTTAGCTTGGTAGGCTCGGAACCTCGCTTTGAGGCACCTAGGTTGGCTTGACAAAACTGGTATTAACCCCGACGCCACTAGCTTTGATCCGGTGCCTGTACACCTACATATATATATATGAGCAGTGAGCTAAAGCCTAGTGATAACATAATGCGTAAAGGGGTTAAGAATGAAATGCCCTTACAGTAATGAAAGCAGTTCATTAAATCAGTATTTCAGTCTTTCAGTCAATCCGTCACATGTGGTACATCCATTAGCATAACAGTACAGTAACAGTAGGTCTTGGAAGACCGGGTCTTAACAGACCAAACAGTAAATGATGGCCATCAATCAGTAATCGGTAGTGGTTCCAACATGGGAACCGAGACAAATCCACCCGTTCATAGACCGTCGGTGGGGCTATCCGTTCATAGACCGTCGATAGCAGAAATTTGTCAACGGTAGCAGTAACAGTAAACAGTAGTTGCTAAGGATGCCACAATGCAGTTCAAGATGAAGGACATACATTCATTCAGTAAACAGGATCAGTCCAGTAAACAGTTCAATAAACAGTTCAATTCAGGAAACAGTTCAGAAGATAGTCATTTTTGAACATATCTTTACACAGTTGTTACTCACAGAGTTCTGGGCTATACGTGGCTAGAGCGTCTCCTCGGGATGCCAACCCTATACAGTTAACAGGATGAACACACTCTAAGTTTCACAGTTGGGAAGTATAATAATTAACTCCCTATTATGCCTTGGTGTGTTCTACATCTATATCCTCATTAAGATGTCTTAAACTAGGCCTAAGAGTGCCTAGGATGGGATGAGGATGCAAAGATGTATTCAGAAAGCAGTTTCAGAATTTTCAGTGAAAACAGGGTCCCGCTCGAGCGGACCAAAAAGTACTGGATAGGTGAAATCTCCGCTTGACGCCTGCTCGAGCGTGTCACCCAGTCCTCCGCTCGAGCGCAACTTCCTCCGCTCGAGCGGACTGATGTACAGTGCAAGATGCTGGAAGCTCAATTTCTCTGCTCGAGCGCTACTTTCCCCGCTCAAGCGGACGACTAAAATCTGGAAAACCCAGATTCGAGTTTCCAGATTCAAAACCAAGTTTTGATGTTCCAAATCGATCCTCTTGGGCCCATTTTCTGGAAAACTCTTATAAACACATATAATAACATGTTTCAAAACTCAATTTAAGAAATCTAGGCCCAAGGGTGTTTAATTCAACTCCAATTCAAACCATTTTCAAGAACAATGCTCAAATAGAACATGCATGGTTTAAAACCATTTCAAAGCTTCAACTCTTGCTCTAAAGAGCTCAATCCTTTCAAAACAAGATGAAAACATGGACTTATACATAAATATGAGCTTGCATGTTAACAATATGCCATGAAATCAACTCAAAATGCATCAATACTAGCATGCATGCATGACATGAACTTCAATTCCACAAATTAAACTAATTCATGCCTTTAATCTCTAACCTTCCATGAACCATGCTACATATGACTTGAATGCATGAACAAGAAGGTACAATCTCTACCTCAAGTCTTGAATTAAAGAGAAGGAGGCTCAATGTGCAATTTACTCCTCGAGTTTCTAAGCAAAACCAAGGTAGAAACCAAGCTATCCTCCAAATACTCTCTCTCTCTCCCTCTCTCTCTCTCTATATTTCGGTGGGGAAGATGAAATGAGCTGATGAATTGTTTTGATCAATTACACAAAGGCTCTAGTATGTCTAGAGTAGTGGCCCACTAAGGGCTAGTTTGGTAAATAAGGCCAACTTGGTCAATTTAGCTTATTTTAATCTGATCCAATCATACCTAATCACATTTTAGATAAATATACCATTAAATCACAAGAATTCTATTGATCATGAAATACTAAACAATTTTTGATTCGGCCGCCGATAAGGCCTTCAATTAGCAGTTTAAACATAAAAACTGAACAGATAATTAAACAGGCAACAGATAAACATGCAATTAAACAGATACAGTCAATCGATTCAGTTTCAGACTTCAGTCATAATCAGTTCAGTTTATCGGTAATCAGTGCTTATTCGGTAAACAGTGACGAGGGTTGTTACAGTCTCCCCTCCTTAAAAAGAGTTTAGTCCTCTAAACTCGGGTTACCTTCATTCTGGAAGAAAACAGGGTTCAGTGGGAACAGTTCGGGATATCTCTTGGCCATGTCATCTTCCCTTTCCCAAGTGGCATACACGCCACCATGGTTCTGCCAGTCCACTTTCACCAGTGGGATCTCTTTGTTCCTCAGTTTCTTGATCCGTCTGTTTATAATCTGTATAGGCCGCTCCTCGTAAGTGTAGTCATCACTCAACACTATCCGAGTAGGCTCAATCACATGGAACGGATCCCGAAGATAATCTCTCAACATAGAAATGTGGAAGACGTTATGCATATGCTCCATTTCAGGAGGAAGCGCAACTTGATACGCCACCGGATTGATTTTCTCAATAATCTCATACGGTCCGACATATCTTGGCGCTAGCTTGCCTTTGACTCCAAAACGAGTCTGGCCTTTCATTGGTGTCACTTTCACAAACACGTGATCACCCACTTCATATTCTCTGTCCCGTCTTCTGACATCTGCATAACTCTTCTGTCTGCTCTGTGTAGTTTTCAGTCTCTGTTGTATTAGTTTCACTTTCTCAGTCGTTTCATAAACAATCTCGGGCCCAAGCAAAGGCCCATCTCCAACTTCTGCCCAGCAAATTGGAGATCTACATTTTTTGCCATACAATGCCTCGAAAGGCGCCATACCGATACTTGAATGGTAACTGTTGTTGTAGGCGAATTCAACTAATGGCAGATGACTTTCCCAATTTCTCTGAAAATCAAGGACACACATTCTCAGTAAATCTTCTAGAGTCTGGATGGTCCTTTCTGACTGGCCATCCGTCTGAGGATGATAGGCACTACTCAGCCTCAATTCAGTGCCCAATGCAGTCTGTAGGCTTTGCCAAAACCTCGACGTAAACTTCGAATCCCTGTCAGAAACAATAGACACAGGCACTCCGTGCAGTCTAACAATTTCATTAATATAGAGTATAGCCAATTTGTCCGCATTATAAATTGTCTTGACAGGTAGGAAGTGTGCAGATTTAGTCAGTCTATCAATAATAACCCAAATAGAATCCATACCTTTCCTGGAGCGAGGTAATCCAACGATAAAATCCATCGTGATATGCTCCCATTTCCACTCCGGTATGGGTAAGGGTTGCAGTAAGCCTGCGGGTCGCTGATGTTCCGCTTTGACTTGTTGGCAATGAAGACATTTCGATACAAAATCGGCGATTTCTTTCTTCATTCCCGGCCACCAGAAATTCAATTTCAAATCTTGATACATTTTCGTGTTCCCCGGATGAATAGAAAATTTTGAGTTGTGGCCCTCTTGCAGAACTCTTCTTTTCAATTCAGTATCATTCGGTACGCACAGTCTTTCTTGAAATTTCAGTACATTATTTTCAAACTTGAACCCCGGTCTTGGTTTAGATTCTCTTCCTTCGACGATCTTCCTCAAGAAGTCATCCTGTTGCTGTTTCTCCTTAATTTCCTCAATCAGAGCCGGTTGAGCAGAAATAGCAGCCATTATGCCACCTTGTTCTTTCAGAACAATTTCAATTTCAGATTTCTCAAGGTCACAAAGCAACTCTCTCTGTCCAGTAAGCAAACAAGCTAAATTTGCAATCGACTTCCGGCTTAGTGCATCGGCAACGGTATTGGCTTTTCCCGGGTGATACAGAATCTGTAGGTCGTAATCTTTGATCAGTTCCAGCCATCTCCGCTGTCTCATATTCAGTTCTTTCTGAGTGAAGAAATACTTCAGACTCTTGTGGTCGGTATATACTTCACATGTTGCCCCATACAGATAGTGACACCAGATTTTCAGTGCAAATACCACTGCGGCGAGTTCCAGATCATGGGTTGGGTAGTTCTTTTCATGTGGTCTCAGTTGTCGGGAAGCATAAGCAATAACTCTCCCATTCTGCATTAAAACACACCCCAAACCCTTATGAGAAGCATCACTAAACACGGTATAACCATCCGTACCTGAAGGTAAAGTCAGAACCGGTACAGTCACAAGCCGAGTTTTCAATTCTTGAAATGCTGATTCCCTTTGGTCAGTCCAGTCAAATGATGTCCCCTTCTGTGTCAGTTGAGTTAATGGTAGGGCTATTTTGGAGAAATCTTTGACAAATCTTCTGTAATATCCAGCCAATCCCAAAAAGCTTCGGACTTCTGTCACATTGGTGGGTCTAGGCCAATTCACTACGGCTTCAATTTTCTGCGGATCAATAGAGATTCCATCCTTGCTAACAACATGCCCCCAAAACATAACATGATCAAGCCAAAATTCACATTTAGACAGTTTAGCATACAGTTTCTGTTCTCTTAGGGTCTGTAGGGCAAGTCTCAGATGGTGTTCATGTTCTTCTCTAGTCTTAGAATAAATCAGGATGTCATCAATGAATACGACAATGAAATCATCAAGGTATGGTTTAAAAATTCTGTTCATGAGGTCCATAAATGCAGCAGGGGCATTTGTGACTCCGAATGGCATAACTAAAAATTCATAATGGCCATACCTCGTTCTAAAAGCAGTTTTATCAATGTCTTCTGGTTTCACTTTCAGTTGATGATACCCCGATCTGAGGTCAATCTTGGAAAACACTTGTGCACCCTGTAACTGATCAAACAGGTCATCAATACGAGGTAAAGGATATTTATTCTTTACAGTTACCTTGTTCAGTTCGCGGTAATCAATGCACAATCTCAGTGAACCATCTTTCTTCTTTACAAACAAAACAGGAGCGCCCCACGGTGAAGTACTGGGCCTAATAAAATTTTTGTCTAACAGTTCTTGCAGTTGTACTTTCAATTCCTTCAGCTCAGTTGGGGCCATTCGATAAGGAGCTTTAGATATCGGCTGTGTCCCCGGAATTACATCCACAGTGAATTCAATTTCTCGGTCAATCAAATCCCCTGGCAGGTTATCTGGAAAAACATCTGGAAATTCTTTGACTATAGGAATACAGTTCACATTAGCACTATCATCAGTAGATACAGTCAATACAGAACACAGATATCCCTTACACCCCTTTCTAATTAGTTTAACAGCTTTTACAGATGAAATCAGATACGGAGGAGGTACTACTCCACTCCCATTAAATACAAATTCAGGCAAACCAGGTGGACGAAAAATAACTTGCTTTGTCACACAGTCAATGGTAGCATGATATTTTTGTAACCAGTCCATCCCCAATATTACATCGAAATGATCAATATTCAATGGCAGTAAATCAATAAACAGATGTGCATCTCCAACAATAATTTCACAAGCAGGATACATATATGCACATGTCATGGATCCTCCTACAGGTGATGATACAGCTAGCAGATAATTCATAGGTTCTAAGGGTCTATTCAATTTACGCGAAAAAGCATGCGACACATAAGAATGTGTAGACCCCGAATCAATCAGTACATATGCATTTTGAGCACAGATAGAGAGGATACCCGACACAATAGTTTCAGTATTTTGCACGTCTCCCGGTACTAGGGCGAACACTCGGCCCTGCCTCATAGGCTCTTTCCCGGTAGCTTTGGGGTTAGGCTTTGGTGCTACAGTCGATGCTGCTGCGCTTGGCATGGCTTTACTACTAGCTTGTGGAGCAGAGGGGCAGTCTCTAACCATGTGGCCCACCTTGCCACACCTGAAACAAGCTCAAGTTATTTGGTGACAAACCCCTTTGTGCTTCCTGCCACACTCAGAATAGGGTGGAATGAAACCACTCCTTTGGCTGGGGCTAGTTGTGGACCCTGTATTCTGTTTCTTGTTTGATGGGTTGTGCCTGCCTTTCTTGAATTTGAAATTCTGTCTTTTGCCACGCCATTCCGGCGCTGGTGATTCAAATTGTTTCACAGCCTCGTGTTTCACTGCCTCGATGTTTGACTCAGCCATCAAAGCTCGGTCAAGAACACCTATAAAGGTCGGTAACTTCAAAACACTTATTCGGTCCAGTATAGCAACATTAAGGCCACCTTCAAATTTCCTGGCCTTCTTGTAGTCAGTGTCCACCATATGTGGAGCATACCTAGCAAGCTCAGTGAACCTTGCTTCATATTCAGCCACAGACATTGTGCCCTGTCTCAGTTGTTCAAATTCAGTCACTTTCCTGTCCCTGACACACTGTGGGAAGTACTTTTCAAAGAAGGACTCCTTGAACTGAGCCCAAGTCATAACAGTATTTGTATCACGGATCAACATCCACCACATTCTAGCTTCCTCTTGTAGGGTGAAGGTAGCTAACAGTACCTTATTTGCTTCTGAGCACGGGAACACTTCAAATAGCTTTTTTGTCTCTAAAACCCAAGCCTTAGCTTTCAACGGTTCAAGGCCTCCCTGAAAGGATGGCGGTTTCATCTTGCTGAACTTATGGGTGAGAGCAATTATGTCCCCGTCATCAACATTTACATTCTGTACATTCACATTTGGTTCCGGCTGTACCGGAGGAGGAGGTGGGGGCTGTTGGTTCTGTTGTTGATCTAGTCTTTCAGTTATTCGTTCCAACATTCTTTCCAGTCTGGCCATTCTGGCCTCAGATGATTCAAGTTCAGTAGCAGCATTTGCATTATCCATTTCACTATAAGCAGTTATAACGGTTATAACAGTCATCAATATAGACAGTCATTTCTTTAAACAGGTTAACACATTCGCATATAATCAGTCATGTCACAGTTAACAGTCATGTCACAGTTACACACACTTTTCATGCTCATGCGATGCCCTAATTGCTTTTCTAGGACACCCTATAGCTCATTTGGACACGTGTGTGCGGTATAACTCGTGGTTAAGTATCGCTCTGATACCACTCTGTCACGACCCAAACCCGCCCCTATGGGTTTAGCACCGTAACCGGCCAGTAATCTGAGATTACCGAAGGCCTCTTAACAGTAAAACAGTAAAACAGAGTACAGGGGCATGGCGGAAGCCATTACAGTAAATAAACAATGTCCAATGAGCTGTGACAGTCTGTATGCCAAAAAGATTTTTCATTCATATATGCATAGAACAGTACAGTACAGTACAGAACAACATACATATATATACACATACATAACAGTCGGTGAAACAGGGACCTAATCCCTTTTACAGTGCAGCACAGTGCAAACATTCAGTCTATACAATATTACAAAACATTACAGAAGGGGGATTACTAAAGCACCCCTAAGCCTTAGCTTGGTAGGCTCGGAACCTCGCTTTGAGGCACCTAGGTTGGCTTGACAAAACTGGTATTAACCCCGACGCCACTAGCTTTGATTCGGTGCCTGTACACCTACATATATATATGAGCAGTGAGCTAAAGCCCAGTGAATAACATAATGCGTAAAGGGGTTAAGAATGAAATGCCCTTACAGTAATGAAAGCAGTTCATTAAATCAGTATTTCAGTCTTTCAGTCAATCTGTCACATGTGGTACATCCATTAGCATAACAGTACAGTAACAGTAGGTCTTGGAAGACCGGGTCTTAACAGACCAAACAGTAAATGATGGCCATCAATCAGTAATCGGTAGTGGTTCCAACATGGGAACCGAGACAAATCCACCCGTTCATAGACCGTCGGTGGGGCTATCCGTTCATAGACCGTCGATAGCAGAAATTTGTCAACGGTAGCAGTAACAGTAAGCAGTAGTTGCTAAGGATGCCACAATGCAGTTCAAGATGAAGGACATACATTCATTCAGTAAACAGGATCAGTCCAGTAAACAGTTCAATAAATAGTTCAATTCAGGAAACAGTTCAGAAGATAGTCATTTTTGAACATATCTTTACACAGTTGTTACTCACAGAGTTCTGGGCTATACGTGGCTAGAGCGTCTCCTCGGGATGCCAACCCTATACAGTTAACAGGATGAACACACTCTAAGTTTCACAGTTGGGAAGTATAATAATTAACTCCCTATTATGCCTTGGTGTGTTCTACATCTATATCCTCATTAAGATGTCTTAAACTAGGCCTAAGAGTGCCTAGGATGGGATGAGGATGCAAAGATGTATTCAGAAAGCAGTTTCAGAATTTTCAGTGAAAACAGGGTCCCGCTCGAGCGCAGGTTTCCCCGCTCGAGCGGACAAGCAAACAAAGGTACCCGCTCGAGCGTCCACTTCACCGCTCGAGCGGACCAAAAAGTACTGGATAGGTGAAATCTCCGCTCGACGCCCGCTCGAGCGTGTCACCCAGTCCTCCGCTCGAGCGCAACTTCCTCCGCTCGAGCAGACTGATGTACAGTGCAAGATGCTGGAAGCTCGATTTCTCCGCTCGAGCGCTACTTTCCCCGCTCGAGCGGACGATTAAAATCTGGAAAACCCAGATTTGAGTTTCCAAATTCAAAACCAAGTTTTGATGTTCCAAATCGATCCTCTTGGGCCCATTTTCTGGAAAACTCTTATAAACACATATAATAACATGTTTCAAAACTCAATTTAAGAAATCAAGGCCCAAGGGTGTTTAATTCAACTCCAATTCAAACCATTTTTCAAGAACAATGCTCAAATAGAACATGCATGGTTTAAAACCATTTCAAAGCTTCAACTCTTGCTCTAAAGAGCTCAATCCTTTCAAAACAAGATGAAAACATGGACTTATACATAAATATGAGCTTGCATGTTAACAATATGCCATGAAATCAACTCAAAATGCATCAATACTAGCATGCATGCATGACATGAGCTTCAATTCCACAAATTAAACTAATTCATGCCTTTAATCTCTAACCTTCCATGAACCATGCTACATATGACTTGAATGCATGAACAAGAAGGTACAATCTCTACCTCAAGTCTTGAATTAAAGAGAAGGAGGCTCAATGTGCAATTTACTCCTCGAGTTTCTAAGCAAAACCAAGGTAGAACCAAGCTATCCTCCAAATACTCTCTCTCTCTCCTTCTCTCTCTCTCTATATTTCGGTGGGGAAGATGAAATGAGCTGATGAATTGTTTTGATCAATTACACAAAGGCTCTAGTATGTCTAGAGTAGTGGCCCACTAAGGGCTAGTTTTGGTAAATAAGGCCAACTTGGTCAATTTAGCTTATTTTAATCTGATCCAATCATACCTAATCACATTTTAGATAAATATACCATTAAATCACAAGAATTCTATTGATCATGAAATACTAAACAATTTTTGATTCGGCCGCCGATAAGGCCTTCAATTAGCAGTTTAAACATAAAAACTGAATAGATAATTAAACAGGCAACAGATAAACATGCAATTAAACAGATACAGTCAATCGATTCAGTTTCAGACTTCAGTCATAATCAGTTCAGTTTATCGGTAATCAGTGCTTATTCGGTAAACAGTGACGAGGGTTGTTACATACACCTGATCTGTTTCCACTTGAAGACTAGATCATCCACTGTGTAGGGGAAATCCTTAACTGATGCTTTGAGCCAAAGGGCAGTTCTAATTTTGATGAGTTCAAGCAGACCAAAAAAGTTGGGTTGAGCCTCGGAAAATACACAATCATTTCTATGCTTCCAAAGAGACCAAAGAACAACTAAGGGGATGGCTCTCCAAATTAATCTGTCAGATTTCTGAAATTTCCCACCCATCCACCAATTGAGCAGACCAGCTATTGAATTTAGAATATACCATTGAAACCCCCACTCTTGAATCACTGCAGACCAAATCAACCAAGAAAAAGGGTAATGAAGCAAGACATGGATAGTAGACTCAGTTTTAGAACTAGAGAAGGAACAGAAAGTTGAAGCAATATTATCAAGAATGCCAATCTTATGCAAGAATTCTGAAGATTTCACTCTGTTTTTCCAGGCCAGCGAGCAAAAGAAGGAGACTTTGGGGGGCAACACAGTGCTCCAAATATGTTTGTAGATTCTTTAATTAGGGCCAAGAAGGGAGGTACTGTGAGAATATAGACTAGACACAGAGAACTGACTATGGCCTGCAGCATCATTAGACCATATCAGGCAATCTGCACTTTCATTACACAAAGGAGGAGCTGAGGATAAAACTGCAATCAAACTAGCTTCTTCAGCCAATTCCCAGCCATACAACTCTCTTCTATGGGGAAAGTTCCAAACACTTGAGTTGGTTTTCCTAGCGAAGAATTGGTGAAGAGAGCCTTCTTTATCAGTTGAGAGATTAAAAAGAAGTGGAAAATCGGATTTGAGGCAATTATCACCACACCATCTATTAGTCCAAAATCTAATTCTATTACCATTCCCTACTTTAATTAGATAGTTGGCCAAGAAGAAGTTGAAAATAGAACTGCTGGAGGCCCCAATGGATAAGATGTCACTCCACATTCTAGAATTCTTGTAAGAGGGCCTTATTGGAGGATGCAAACAATCTTCAATAATCTTATATTTGCTGCAAATTGCTTTCCTCCAAAGTGCATTGATTTGGTTTCCAAATTTCCACCACCATTTGAGTAGTAAACAAGCATTTACATCTCTGATTCTTTTGATGCCCAAACCCCCTTGGTCAATACTCTTTGTTGCCTCCACCCATTTCACCAGATGTACTTTATTTTTCAGATTATTACTACCCCATAAGAATGCAGCCTCAATCTTTTCAAATTCTCTAGCCACACCTTCAGTCATTTTAAACAAGGAAAGGAAATAAATAGGTAAGCTTGAAAGGGTAGACTTGATCAAAGTTAGTCTACCTGCAAAGGATAGCAACTTGCTCTTCCAGCCTGATAGTTTAGATATGATTTTGTCAAGAGCAGGCTTCCATGTAAATTTCCTGCCAGGATTGGCTCCTAGTGGAAGCCCCAGAAATTTTAATTGAAGGCTCTGTACCTTACAGTTGAAAAGATTAGCAAAGGAAAGCATAAAATTATCAGTGACACCAATATCACACATAACACTCTTGTGATAATTAATTTTGAGACTAGATAGAACTTCAAAACATTTGAGAACTTTTTTGACTAACACCAACTGATCCCAATTAGCTTCACAAAAGAGAATTGAATCATCAGCAAATTGCAGATGTGAAATACGAACATTATTGGCCCCAACTAACACACCTTTAAGAATGCCAAGGGTAAGTGCTCTGACCATAAGAATATTAAGCCCTTCAGCCACTATGTTGAACAAAAAAGGGGAGAGTGGATCACCCTGCCTAAGGCCTCTTTGGGGTGAGAATTCTTTTGTAGGTGATCCATTCACTAAAATGGAGATCCTTGCTGTAGTCACACAAGCTTTCATCCAAGAGATCCATTCATCCCCAAAGCCAAAGCTAAACATCATAGAGAATAAGAATTCCCAATTTACAAAATCAAATGCTTTTCAAAATCCTGCTTAGGGATCAACCCTTGCTTCTTGGCCTTCTTCCATCCATTCACCACTTCGTCAATGAACACCCCATCAAGGATATATCTCCCTTCTATGAAAGCAGTCTGGGTTTCACCAATGATTAAGGGGAGCACTGACTTCAATCTGTGTGCTAAAACTTTGGCTAAGATTTTGTAAATAGAACCCACAAGACTAATGGGTCTATAGTCCGATAAGCCAATGAGATTTTCTAGCTTGGGGATAAGAGTAATGAAAGTGCTGTTAATGCCATAAGTGAGCTTGCTGTTGGAGTGAAATTCTTTAAAAAATTGCAAGAGCTCCTACTTCATAATCTTCCAAAACTTCTGAAAGCACAGCAAGTTGAACCCATCAGGGCCTGGAGCTTTGTTGTTGTTGCATTCTTTGATTGTTGCTAAAATCTCTGTTGCACTGAACTCAAATACAAGATACTGAGAGACACGATCTGCCTCAATAGTTTTAAACACCCCGTCTAGAATAGGTCTCTTAACCCATGATTCAGTGAATTGAGTCTTGAAATGATGAAGTACCTCATGCCTGACCCTGCTAGGATCCTCAAGAAGCACACCATTAACTGTAATAGAGTTGATTAGATTTCGACTCTGCCTGGTACTAGCAACAACATGGAAGAATCTAGTATTTTTATCTCCATGAAGAGTCCAGTTCAATCTGGACTTTTGATGCCATGCCCACTCTAGCATTCTATAAAGCTTCCATATTTCACCTCTAACCACACTTCTTCTTGCCTTTTCTAAATTAAGCAGTGCCTTTTCTTCTGCTACAAAGTCCAGTGCATGTAGCTCTTCCTCAAAGGTCTTCAGTTTGGAAGAAATGTTGCCAAACACCTCACAATTCCAGGCTTTGAGAATCAACTTAAGGTGTTGGAGTTTTTGAACAAGTATAAACCCAGACCAACTAGTAAAAGTAGAGTTTGTCCAGGAGGTAACAAAAAGTTGAGGAAAATTGGGGTGAAGAGTCCAAGCATTTAAGAACCTGAAAGGTTTGGGGTCCCAATCTCTATCATCCTCCTTCATTAACAAAGGGCAGTGATCTGAAATTAACCTGGGCAACCCCCATAGCTTCATTGAAAAATTAATCAACCACTTAGGACTGAGCAAGATTCTATCAATTATGCTCCATTTCTCTGATTCTTGGGCATTACACCAAGTGAATTTCTTACCATAAAGGGGTAGATCAGTGAGCTCACATTTTTCAATAAACTCATTCAGATGTCTCATTCCCCTATCTCTCCTGGAGCACCCTAATCGTTCACCCATATGTCTGATTTCATTGAAGTCACCACCCAAGCACCAAGGATTAGGGAAATGAACTTTGAGCTTTAAAAGATTGTCCCCAAAAATGGATTTGTTGCTAACCTCATTAGGTGCATAAATGTTGAGCAACATACAATCAAAAGAATTATATAAAGAACCAACGAGCAAGATGAACCTCCTATTGCAGCAGCAGCCAGAAAGTTGGAATACATCAGGGTCCCAGATACATAATAGCCCCCCAGCTGTTCCTTCAGGATCTACAGACATATATTTCATATTCCTACTACCCCAAAGCCCTCTAGCAGCAATTTTAGAGACCACTACCTTCTTGGTCTCTTGAAAAAAGACAACATCTATGTGTCTATCTGTCACGACCCAAACCCGCCCCTATGGGTTTAGCACCGTAACCGGCCAGTAATTCGTGATTACCGAAGGCCTGCTTAACAGTAATAACAGTAATACAGAGTACATGGGCTGGAGGAAGCCAAAACAGTAATAAAAGATGTCCAATGAGCTGTGACAGTCTGTATGCAAAAAGACTTTTCATACATATACACATTAAGAACATGGAAATAGTATATACATACCTATACAAACATCCAGGACAGGGACCTAATCCCTATTAGGTCAGTACAGTACAGGTACAGTCAGTCTATACAAAGCAGAAACAGAAAGGGGGAAACTAAAACATCCCAAAGTAGCCTTGGCTTGGCAGCACTTGGAACCTCGCAATGAGGCACAATGGTTGGCTTGACAAAACAAGAGCTAACCCGATGCTCCTAGCTTCGGTCCGGTGCCTGGACACCTACATATATATATAAACAGTGAGCTAAAGCCCAGTGAATAACATATGCGTAAAGAGGTTAAGAATGAATATCCTTTCAGTATTTAAAACAGTCATTTGAACAGTGTATCAGTTATTCGATCATAGCAGTCATAAGTGGTACATCCAATAGCAAACAGTACAATAGGTCTTAACAGACCGAACAGTCAGTTGATGGCCATCATATCAATAAACAGCAGTGGTTCCAACATGGGAACCGATAGAGATCTTTGTAGCAGTAGCAGTAACAGTAAATTGCGATGGATGCCACGAATACAGTTTGTAAATAGTACAAACATTCATTCATTAAGAAATATCATTTCAGAAAGCAGTACAGTTGATCATTCAGAAAATATTCATGATTGAATATATCTTTACAACATTGTTACTCACAGAGTTCTGGGCTACAGATAGGCTAGTGAGCTTCCTCGGATGCCAACCCTACACAGTTACAGGATGAACACACACTAAGTTGCACGTTTGGGAAACAATAACTTAGTCCTTATCTTGACTCGGTGTGGTTCTATAGCATTATCCTCATTAAGATGCCTTAAACTAGGCCTAGGAATGCCTAGGATGGAATGAGGATGCAAAGATGCACTTTAAAACACTTTTCAAATTTTTGCTGAAATATGGGTCCCACTCGAGCGTGGCTTTCTCCGCTCGAATGGACATGCAGACAAAAGAGCCTCGCTCGAGCGTGACTTTCCTCGCTCGAGCGGACTGCAGAAGTACTGGATGCATGAAATTCACGCTCGACGGGCGCTCGACCCCCGCTCAAGCGTAAGGCACAAGTCCTCGCTCAAGCGTGCATTCCCCCGCTCAAGCGGACTGTAAACACATGCAAAGTACTGGGTACACGCATTTCACGCTCGAGTGTTATTTTTCCCGCCCGAGCGGAATGTATGAACACAGAATGCACGCTCGAGCATGGAGTTCCCCGCTCGAGCATGGATCCAAAATCTGGAATTTCCAAATTTGTCTCCAAGCACAAAACTCAACATTTCAAGCATCAAATTCGATCCTTTTGGGCTAATTTTCTGGAAAACACTTTAAAACTCATAATATGACACGTTTCAAAGATCAATTTGCAAAATCAAAGCCCAAAGGTAGTTCAAATAAAACACAATTTCAACAATAACTTCAAGAACATGATGAACATATGACATGCATGTTTTCATCTGAATTCAAGGCTTCCAACACATAATCAAATGAGTCTAAACTTCCAAAAACATGATGAATTCATGAACTATACTCAAGATATGGACATGCATGTAGCAATTCCCATGGAAACAACTTCAAAACTCAACAATGTATACATGCATGCATGAATTCCTACTTAATTCAACATATTAAGCTAATTCTTGACCTTAAGCTCCTATTCCTCCATGAATCATGCAAGAAATGACTTAAATACAAGTTCAAGAAGATGATTCCCCTACCTTAGGTCCTCAATTTCAAGAATGGAAGCTCAAGTGTGCAATCCACTCTTCAATTCTTCAAGTTCTCCAAGTAATTCTCTAGATGACACCAAACTTCTCCTCTCTCACTCTCTCCTACGGTTTTTGGTCTCAAAATGGCTGAGGAAAAGTGTGTGAATCAAGTCTCAAAGGTGTCTTAACAAGTGGCCCACTAAATGGCAAATTTGGTAATTTAAAGCCAACTAATGTAATCCAACTTTTGAATCTAATTTAATCATACCAAATCAAATTTCAATTAAACATACCATAAAATCAGATAATTTCTAATTAGCATAAAACATTAATCGATTTCAGATTCGGCCGCCGATAAGGCCTTCAATTTGCAGTTCAAAACATAAAGCATGAACAGATTAATTAACAGTCAAACAGATAGAAATGCGTTTAAACTAATACGCTCAATCAATCAGTTCAGAATGTCAGTCAGATCAGTTACTTAATCATGTTCAGTCACAGTTTAGCAGTAATCAGTGGTATTATCAGTAAACAGTGGTGAGGGTTGTCACACTATCCTTTAGGAGCTTTTTTATTTTACCCTGCTTTTTAGCCTTACCCAAACCTCTAATATTCCAAGATAATAGCTTCATGAGGAAACAAATGTTGCACTCAAAATCTCTCATCTGTAGCAACTTACTGGTGTGCCTTCCTTACCTTGTTAATTCTCTCTTTGTCCTTTAGCTCTAGATCAACAATCCTACTGAGGACAACATCATCTTCTCCATTATAATTGATACCAAGAGTTTTTCCCAATTGTATAGTGGCTTTAGCTTCTGTGAGTAGATAATTATTCAAAGGTGTATCTCCCTCAGATAGATCTGATTGTGCAAAGGCAGCTGTTGTTGGCCTGAAAATGGCAGATTTAGAATGCTTGCTGGTTGCAGCTGTTGTGAAGGCATGAAATCTAGCAAAGCTAGTGAACCTCTCTAACTAAGACTTCAACTTTCCTTTTTTCTTCTCATTTCATAGCAGAAGATTTGGCGAGGAGGCAGATGGTGAAACTTGGCTAGAATAATACTTGGTCAAAATACTCTTCCCATTAGGGCCATTTTTTATCATAGGCCTAGAAGAATGCAAATCAATAATGCATAGGGCTAAAATACCCTTACTTCCAGGGCTGAAATCAGTATGCTCAGTGGGCCTAATAGGAAGGCCACTAGTTGAGTTCTTATTGGCTAGCTGGGCCAAGTCCACTTCCAAGTTGATGCCAGGCCCAAGACCTTCACCAGATCCATTAAGACTTCGTATGAATCCAGGTGAGAAAACTTGCTCAGCACCCCTTAGACTGTCATCATTGTTTTTTGCACTGTGCTCTGTCTTTTCCATCAGAGACTCCTCTGCGCATGCTTCTTCTCTGCTGGAACCAGCTTAGAAAGTTGTCTCCTTAACAACTGTGTCAACCTCCTCACCTAAGTGACAGACAATAGGCTCCTTCCATTGTGCTTTCTCCTTGGTACAAGCAAGCTCAGCACCAAACAAGGCACTATCCTCTGCCACCTCATCATCATCTTCCTTTCATTTACCTTCCACCTCTGGTTTGTTTCCTTCCTCTGCACTACAATAGGTTTCAATGAAACTATAGTCATCCATGCCATTGTGTTTCAGGCTACTAAAATTTGGTACATGATCTTCACACACAAGAATGGAATGTGTTTTGCCCTTACATTCCAAGGTCAAAGTTTTATTAATGAACTCTATCGATGAAGTCGCCACTCTGATTCTGGTATGAGAGAAGGATTTTGGTTGGCACATATCTCCATCTAGGTTAAGAACCGAACCCCATACGCTTCCAATGTTGTTGAGAGTGTTTCTATTCCAAACGTTCAAAGGTATGCCATAACACCTCAACCATACATATCTTTTTGGTTCCAGATAAAATCCAGGCTTCCATTCCACCACAAATTGACTCCAATCTTTGAACCATTCTTTGATATGTCCAATGTGTGTTTGCAGCTCCTTCTGAGAGTTGAAAGTTAATATTACATCACGACCTCCCCATTTTCTGACCATTATCTGCTCCAACCCTTTCTCCTTCAGGGCTTTGATAATGCTGTGTGTGGAATATTCAACTTTAAAACGAATTATGGCACTATCATAGAGCCAACCATGGCCCTCTTCATTGACTTTTGTGGTGGTGCTTGCTTTCCCAGCCTCCAAAGAGGAAAACCCTTGTAATACGTCAACAAAGGATTTATGACCACCAAGTGGAACTTGACCTCTGGATCTGTTGGTATCAAAAGATCTTTTGATGAACTGAGGCTCTCTTATGAACTGAGGCTTGCTCCTGCTATGCTCCTCTCTATTTCTTCTATCATAAGCGGCATTTTTGACTTCTAGTACTATGTCGTCCACCAGGAGGCCATTTGCTTTTTGCATGGCTACATCTGCCGCTACATGACAGTCGAATCGCACGAATCCGAATCTTGAATTTGACACTTTCCTTCTTTTGAAGGGGATGAAAAAATCTTGCACTATGCCAAACTTTGTGGAAAGTTTGAAGTGTGATTTAGCATCCATGCTAGACGGAATGTGATCCACAAAAACCGTAAAAAGGCCATGCATTGATTCCTTGCCTTGCCCTCGACCACCTTTCTGCTGGCTTACAACCGGAATCCAATCTCCGTTTCTCTCTCTCCTTTCTCTCTCTCTTTCAGAATGCATTGATTCCTTGCCTTGCCCTGCCCAATTTCTGCATTGATATGTGGCTGTGCACAAAAGTCCAGCAAATTAGTTAATGTAAGTGGAAACCTTCCACTTAGAATTGGAATAATATTTATTTGATTTTTCAAAACTTAAAAAACAAAAAACTATAACAAAAAAGGATAACAGACAGCGGTAAGTCAATTGTCATAACATGATCTGCCTCCAACTCTAGAGAGGAAAATTACCCACATCATATGTAATTTATCATAAAAATATTTAATTTTATTACAAAAATTCGTAATATTAACTATAAAATGCGTAAACTTGCCACAAATTGACATAAAAAAACAATATCGTAACTAAGTCACAAACTTTTGTAATACCATCATAAAATTTTGAATAATTTATGAATCAAAGTAATACATTTAATTGGTTTCCATGTGAATAATCTTTAGAGCATTATTTAACATTCATTTATTTGAAAAATCAAAAACTCTTTTATGTGATCCAATTTCCAATATTGACTTTTGACTATTCCAATGAGACGTTTCTTCCACGTTGAAAATGAAAGTTCACTACATACGATCTAGATGTGAAAAAACACACTCAGTTTTTGAACTGAATTGTCCAAGAATTTAGAAGAAAAAAATAAAAAAAATAACTTCTACCTAACATATAGCAATACTTTTCTTAGTGCCTATCATTGTTTTTTTTTTTGATAAGCAAAAGGAACTTTATTGATGAAGAAAGCATTACAAGCATAAAACTTACATCAATAAAGGGGGGGAAGTGCAAAAAGCATCACCACTGCCTTAACAATCCCAACTAGGTTGGCACCGCTAAGGAAGCAATATCATCTGCTAGCACTTGACCCAGGATTGGTGAGAAACCAATCCAGAGAAAGCAAGAGACAGAGGAAAGAAAATAAAAATAAAGAGCATGGTACATCCCTCTAGCTCATGACACAGCAGCAACTTGAACTTAATACAAACCACTTAGCAGCAGTCTTGACAGCAGCAGAGCATTCCTGTTAGCAACTCAGCCCAGATAGCAACTCAGCATGATCCAGGACTCTAGCAGATTTGCAGCCTCCCAGCAAGGTCCTACTGAGATTTGTGCTCAATCATCTTTTCATCTTCTAACTGCTAGCAGCAGCAGCCTCATACTTCAGTCCACAGTAGCAGCAGCCTCATTCTTTAGGGTATGATCCTCATATCAGCAGAGCATGGACAATGCCAAGCAGCAGAGTATGGTTCAAGCCTTACAGCAAGCCCACTGCAGCAGCCATTCCAGCTGGAGGGGCCTCAGACCATTCCAATATTCCAAGTGCAAAGCCTTACTTCAGAGTATGATTCTCAGAACATCAAAGTGCAGCAGCAGCCATCAGTCAGGTTGAACATAAGACAAGCCTTGCAGCAAGCCCACTGCAGCAGCCATTCCAACTGGATGCACCACCGTCCATAGCAGCCACACTTCTGTGTTGTGACAAGTGCAAGAAAGTGAAGTCCATAGCAAGCTTTGCTCATATAGCATCACAGCAGCCTAACAAATCCTGACACACTCCTCATAGCAGCAGAGCAAAGCATATGGTTTGAACCAGAAAGAAGCCTTACAGCCAGCCAGCAAGGTTGAAACTGAAACAATACTACTTCAAGGTGCACAGCAGCCAGACAGTAGCAGGACCCCTACTCCACCACTCAGACTTGAATCTGATATAATCAAATGCCATACAAACTACGCAGCAGCTTCAACCTCCAATAATTCCAAGGGGGATAATTCCAAGGGAGCACACTTCACAGACAGGACAGGCCAGCATCAGCATGACAGATCTGCATCATAGACAGGTCAAACTACACAGCAGCTTCCACCTTCCAACTATTGGTGACAGATACCTTCACAGACAGATCAGCTTCCAGCTAGACACCCTCTGACCTGCTTCAGGTTTGCAACAATATCATGAACTGTGTAATTCACCCCTTTCACATTTGACTTGACCCATAATGCAATTCTTACTTTCAATCTCTCTGCCATCTGTGCAAAATCTGCAATACCATTGTTAAATAAACATTCATTCCTAAGTTTCCATAAGGACCATAACATAGCCAAAGGGACCATCTGCCAAATATTGAATTCCTTCTTCCTTAATTTCATACCAGACCACCAGTCAAGCAAAACAGCCACAGAACCTGGTGTAACCCACTGCACTTCCCACCAGTTTATCAACTCAGACCATAACCTCCACACCAATGGACATAAAAGCAGCACATGGTTTATGGTTTCTACCTCTTCTTTGCAAAATACACATAAGGTGGTGACATTGATGGATAGAGCTCCTTGGATTCGTTACACCCGGAACTGTTATAACCCATGCTCTAATGCTAATCTCTTGAGAAGTACTTCCCAATCATTTACTGCGAACGTGTACCACTAGCTGGTGTCACAAATGATGCAGGCCACATTATTGTTTTGACCAAAATTATAAACTTTATAAAAAGATTTTGCAACAATAAAATATTCTCTTATTTAATGTCATTGAATAATAAAATAAAATAACATAAATAGAATAAATGGATAATTCTTATTTTCTGTGTAATATAATCTTATTGTGTCATTATTACAATATTTAAATGGGTAAATTACACTTTACATTCCTATATTTTACATTTAATTTCATCTTGTTCTTTGATCATTAATTCCTAGATTTTGAATCAAGTAACTATTTGATTTGATCCATTTGCTTCATGTCGTTTCAAAATCTGCCGGAAAACAATTAATTACACTTTACACCTTTTTATTTTTATCAAAATCTCATTTTAATCTCTATACTTTAGTTTTTCTATCAATTTTTTAGACGATGTCATTCTTTTTTTCTTTTTTTTTTGATCAATAGAAATTTCCATTAAAGTAAAGATTGCCCAATCATCAACAAGTTTACACCAAACTAAGGAAAAATCTTGTGTAAAACAAAAGAAGATTCCCCAATAAAGCACCTAAGATACGCTATGGATAGATCTAGACATAATATTCATACTGTAAAGTAGAAGTTGATCGTAAAAGCTCAACACTAGAATAAGTCTAAGATAAGGACATAGACTATATCTAAACTGTGTGGGTAAGCTATGAATACACCAAAACAAAAAAACAAAACACAAACTCTCAAAACTCATAAATCTAGGTAGTGGCGGCGATGAATCCGCCTGTGGAAGGTGGTGAAGCAGGATGATGGCAGCAAATCTGGAAAAGGGGCAATAGATCTGGCAGAAAGAGGAGGCAAACAGGTGGTGATGGTGGCCAAAACAGGAGGCGCAAAACATGGAAGCGACGCTGGAATGGATTGGAGAGGAGAGGAGATGAGAGGCGACGGATCCTTGAAGGCCATGGCCGGAGTTGAAGCAAAGAGAGATAAATATTTCACAAAGAAGGGAGAGGATGGAAAGCCCAAGGCTTCCAAGTTATTGAGTAGAAAGCATGGAAAAGAAAGAGAGAAAGGGGTAGGAGGAGGAGAGAAAAGGTCGGAGAATGCCGAAAACCCCCCTCCCCCACTCCAAACGCCGCTCATGCCTAAACCCTGAGGAGAGAAAAATGTAGAGAGAGAAACACTCAAAGTTAGACGATGTTATTCAATTGGACCCAATTGTAACTTGACCAGAAGTGCAAGGGTGAAATTGACTGAAATAATTAAAAAATTAAAAGGTAAAATATGATTCAATATAGAGTACAACGTGCAAAGTGACCTATTTAAATTATCATTGTTGATCATTACCTACCCACTAAAAATGGTTGAACAAAGGCCTTCCAATACAAGTGGAGTAAGATGCCATAAACCAAATCAGTCACCGAAAAACGGAAAAACATACAGGAAAAAAGCACAGCTGAAATGGGGTAAACAAAAATAATTTCTAAAATTTTAGTATTTAGTTCAATAAGAAATGAAATAGAATCAATATTTGGTTCGTCAAAAAAAATATTGAAAATGCAATACAACTAGAATCATTACTGATGATTCTAAAAGAAAAATCATTTCATAAAGGATTAAAAATAATCATTCGATTTCACTTCCATTCTAGTGTAAAGAGTCTTGTGTCTGACTGTTTGCTTCCCAAAGTGCTTGTTTTTATCCTACTAAATATGTGTAGACCCCATAAGAAATAGTGCTTGCTTATGATTAAAGAATGCAAGCAATCAAGAAAATTATACCTTTGAAACCATAAACAAAAACTGATTCAACAAAGTTAAAAGACTTTTGGAACAACGAGTGACCTATCTCCTATAGTTATTTTACTAATTTATATGTCAAACTCACTCATCAAGAAATCATTTCCTCACAACCAACCATAGCTCTGGTTGTTTTCAACTCATGGAACTCCCCCCTCCGATCACATACTTTCCTTTGTTCTATTTTTTTCTTCTACTTTGTGATCGCCCTTTACTACTTCCCTCTTCATGCAAATGCACTGAGCTTCAACCTCACCAATATTGATCCAACGGTTAAAAATATCGTCATAGAAGGAGATGCTTATGTTTCCAACAAAGGTATCCAAATCATCCTTGTAAACGAAGTCTGGAAAGCTGGTCGAGCCACATATAAAAATCCTTTTCACCTTTGGGATGAAGCTTTCGGAAAACTTACTGACTTCCACACCTATTTATTGTTTGTCATTAACTCAGAAGGGAACTTGAGTTTTGCAGACGGGTTTGCATTCTCCCTCGTTCCTAATGATTTCACTCCGATGAATGCATTTGGTGCTGCCATGGGTCTTCCAATCTTGTCAATCTACCTCCCCAAATAGGCTCCATTTGTTGCTGTGGAGTTTGATACCTTTCAGAATGTGGATTGGGACCCACTCAGCATCACACCAGTGACTCATGTAGGTATCAGTATCAACTCTCTCAAATTGAATGTTACTGCAATATAGCACAATAACATAACACATGGGAAAGATAATGAAGCTTGGATAAGTTATAATTCTAAATCCAAAACTTTGAGGGTCGTTTTCACTAGATATATAAATAATAAGAGAATTAAAAGTTCCCTTAGTTATCAAGTTGATCTTAGGAAATACTTACCAGAATGGGTTACAGTTGGCGTCTCAGCTGCGACAGGAGATTGTTTTGAGAAACATATTGTTAAATCATGGTTGTTAGGTCCCTTTATTGTCAAATCCGGGTACAAAACTTTGAGTTATTAAAGTTGTAATTTTTCCTGTGTTTTTGTTCTTCCCGCTCGAGCGGGGACATTGGCGCTCAAGCGGAGTTTTGGATCTCTCAGTATTTTGTCTAATTTGTAAAAGTACTGGAGTGTGTGATTTCGCGCTCGAGCGGACCACTGCTTTGTCACACGCATATTTGGCTAAAGCCGCTCGAGCGGGCTGTTGGGCGCTCGAGCGGAGATCGTGGACTCAGTTACCTATTTATGTCTGTTTAGGATGTTTTTAGTATTTACTTTTCCTAGATCTTATCAATAGTCCTAGGGCTTTGTTTGAAGTTTTCTTCTGAGTTTTTTTGAGAGTTTTTCCTTGATGTTTTGAGAGAGTTCTTCACTCATGATCTAAGATTCTTACATCAAGGAGTTTGTTACTTCATAATTCAAGAGAGTTCTCTTCGGTGGATTCCGAAGATTAAAATGTAGAGTTTCAAAAGGCGTTTGATTCTGTACGTAGTCGTTAATTCGACAAGTGAAGTTGTGGATTCAACTTTGAGTGGATCAGTTCCGAGACGAAGGCTTGGTGAAAGAGTTACAGAAGATTCGAAGGCAAATTGACTGAGTTGGGTAATTTGTGTATTATCTTTGTAATCTTTCTTTCTTCATTAGTGGATTGATTAGTGGCGTTTCGCCCATGGTTTTTTATTACAATTGAAGGTTCTTCAATTGTAGTTTTTCCACGTAAAAATCGTTTGTGTCGATTTACTATTTATTCCAAAAAACAAACAATCTAAATCACTTTCGTAAGTGCTTGTTGATTTAGATTGTGTGTTTTGGATTATTGGGATTTGGAATATTGTAATCTTGATCTAATCACTAATCACTTAGGATTTTCAATGGTCATTCGATTCAAGTTTGTAAATCAATGTGCCAGCCAATCCCAGTCCCGGTCCCGGCCCCGACCCCAGTCACTGAGTGAAACCAAATCTCAATACCAACCCCAGTTTAAGTCCCAATGCAGTCATGACTTGGGTGTTTCAAGTTTTCAATGTTTCTTCTACAATAAAATCCTCTACAACTTCCAATCAATCTGCATCACTTTTATATACATGAATAAGTTGATTAGTAATGTTATGGTTAATGTATAAGTTGATTAAAACATTTCTAGTACAATATTTTAATACATGTATCGATCGAAATATAGCGTAGAGTCTCCGCAAAGAAAGCGCACCTCCCAAGATTCAATCTTGACTCACCCCTATGGAACATAATGCATTGTCCACAAACCCACCACCCCCAGTGGTAATTGTTTGCTCAATACACGTTTTTCTTATAAATCAGGAATAAAAAGTTTACTAAGAGTCATTAATTATGGATTAATGGGAGGAACAACTTCAAAATCAGTTTGAGTAGGTGAATCTTGAGAAACAGTGTCTTCTTCTTGAAGGTGGGTATGGGTAGAGTAAACTGGTTGGCTAATTTGAGAAATGGAGGAATTATCTACCCCTTTCATTTTACTATGTGAAGTTTGACCAATATGGATGTGACTATTTTTCCTAAACAAAGGTGTATTAAATATTTCATCTTCGGTTTCAATATCAGTCGGGATACTAGAAGTACTATGTCTAGAAGATTGACTAGGACAATTGAATTTAATATGAACAGAACCATCTGTAAATTGTTGAATATCTTGGATATCTTGGCTAATAGATTGTTGTTGATTTTGTTTGTAATTTTCATTAACTATAACCCATTGATCTGGGAGAGTAATATCTTTCCATTCAATCATTTTAGGAATATTTATATTAGTATCATTACTACTACTTTGAATAAGTAAAGTTTTGTCTTTTGGACTTTTGTGTAAAGGTTGAACATTTAAATTAGTTTTAATACATTTGTAATAAACACGATAGATTAAAGCAATATTATGAACTTTTTCTTTCATATTTAAATAAACTTCATGCTGTATACAAATCTAAAGTAAATAAGTGAAAACGTCGTGATTATTATAAACAATATGATTCAAACCAACAATCAAAAATTACTAAAAAATGGTATAAATTTATGCTTGAAATCAATACTGAAATTAATTTCTTTGATTACTTAGAAAATTATTACCAGAAACTTAATGTAATCACAAAAACCAAATGGAAGACTTCTACTAATACTACTATTTCTGCTAGTCATCCTCCTTTAGAAAAAAATCTTATTGAACATAAAGGATCCGTGGTTCCAGCCTCCCCATTTAAACTTCCTGGCGATGAATCATCTGAGGTCAAGAAAGTAATTGAACAAAATAACTACACTAATCAATGTTTAAAAACTATTGGCAAACAACTTGATAATTGAAACTACTTTTGAAGAATATTCTAATAGTTATACTCTTGTTAGTAAACCTTTAGACAAACCTCCTATTAATCTTCCTAGTAATAGAAAAAGATTAAGTTTAACCACTCAAGATAATACCACGATAGATGCAATTGAAAAAATATTTAGTAAAATATCTACATCTACTAGTAAGGAAACATCTACGTCCACTAATAAAGGAATTACTGTCTTAACACAACAACCTCCATTAGAATTTCCTACCTGGTTTGACACATCCAGCGATGATGAAATTAACCATTTGGCACAACAATTTCAACTTAATAAAATCATCCATTCTAAAGTTAACCCTACCACTCTTACAAAAAATTGGTATACTAAGCCTACACCTCCTGATCTCCAATTTGAAGAAACAAACATTAGCAATCAATTTTCTATTTCTGCTAAAAAATTATATGAATGGAACATTGATGGTCTTACTGAATACCAAATACTTCTCAAACTCAATCATTTATCTATGGTCTCCAACAGTTATCTTACTAATTATCCTGATCATACTCAACCCGAAATAGTTATCTTAATCACTACTGGATTTACTGGAACATTAAAATCTTGGTGGGATAAGTATCTTACTTCTGACCAACGAGAGTCAATTCAATATGCTGTTCAAATTAATGATGAAGGATTTCCTATTTTTGATGAAGAAATAGGTTCCACTAAACCTGATGGTATTAACACCTTAATATACACCATAGTCAAACATTTTATTGGAACACCTACTAATATTCATTCTCGAATTCATGATCAACTTAGTAACTTAACATGTCCTACCTTAAGTGATTTTAGATGGTACAAAGATGTCTTCACTTCTCGAGTCATGCTTAGAGATGATTGCACTAAGTCATTTTGGAAAGAAAAATTTATTAATGGCCTACCTAGTCTTTTTGCTCATAAGATCAAGGATGTTCTTAGTCAACCTTCTGGTATTATTGAATATGACAACTTAACTTATGGTGCTATTATTAGTACTATCCAAAAAGAAGGATTAAAAATGTGTATTGATCTCAAACTAAGTCAAAAAGATGCTAAGGATAAACACAAAGCTAAATACGAATTGGGCAATTTTTGTGAACAATATGGTTTACCACCTGTAGCTCCCTCACGACGAAAATCTGGTAAACACAAAAATAAAAAATCTTCCTATAAATATTCCAATAAGGGAAAAAAGAAAAATTATCCTTCTAAATCAACAGATAAATATTACACTAACCCCAAAAGGAAATGTTCTAAGAAAACCAAAAAAGATTCAAAGCCAACTCATGATGTTACCTGTTATAATTGTGGAAAGAAAGGTCATTACTCTAATAAATGTAAGGTCAAAGAAAAACTTAAAACTAAACTTAACCAATTACAAATTATTGAAGAAAATCAACAACAAATATTTGACATATTCAAACTCAATAATTCTCCTCAACAATCTTCTGCTCAATCTAGCAATTCTTCTGAAAATGATATTCCTTCTAGTTCTACGTCTACTTATTATTCTCCTACTGATAGTACAGATAATGACATTGAACTTGGATGTAATGATACTTGTTGTAAAACAATTAATGTCCTTAGTAAATCTCAGCAGGAAGAGACTGCTTGTCACGCTCCGAAATAACCCAACATAGACATAATCCATCCAACAACATTCACTAAATAGCCGTAGCCAATTCCCAAACTTTACATCAAAAATTCTAAATGTTTTTTTTTTACAAAAGTTTCACATGCGAATTAATAAATTCAAGGATATAAAGATATATGAATCTACAACATGTGAAACATCTAGTCTCAAAACAATAAAATACCCTTAAGGGCTTACATCTTCCAAGGCAATAGCCCAGTTACACAAAATAGTCTCTCGGACCCATACACGTTTAGCCCTTGGCTTTACAAAATTTACAACAACAATAAAAGAGCTATTTACTCTTTACACAAAAATATCCACGCCTTCAGTTCGGCGGGATCACCACATCTTTACCTGCACCAAATCCCATAGGGGTGAGCATAAAGCCCAGTAGAGAATTCTCACAAAGTATATACAGTTATGCAATTCTCAATGTAGATGCAAATGCCAATGCCATGCAATGCCCTTTTTAAAGAAAAATTCATTTCAAGCTCTTTCTAAAGATTTCCCCCTTTTTTTTTTTTGTATATATATAGAGTTCGCAATCTCAATGCATTTCAAAACTTTCGATTTAAATCAATAGGGACGGTAAATACGACACTGGTAATCCCTAGGCTGATGTCTGCAAGTAGACTTTACAAGTACTACCAAACTGTCATTTTTACCGGTATTAACCGAAAGGCTCGACACCTATCCGCGCGGTTTTCTGGTCTTTTACCATGGATACTCAGGCCAACTTATCAAGTTCAACTACACCCCCTATCCGGACTTACCACGTATTTACCTCATAGCACAATTAATACAACATAATCTTTCTTTCATGAAGTAAATATTTTTTGATCTAACTCACAATGTATGATAATAATTAATTTGAGATGTGTATGTAGTGCAATGATCTTTCCCACGCCTCATAGTGTTACTCCAAATTCCAACTATCTCTACAACAATATCAATTTACCATGTTTCTCATTTCTTCTTCTCAATGTTATTTCACAAAATAACCATGCTATCAACATATAGCAATAACAACTCTCATCATGTCAAATCATAATAAGCTAGCCTCTTCAAGGCTACATATGATGTTTTTCATACATTAACTACAATGTTTGCAATTTTCACTACCAAGATGCACAACCATGTGCCAATTCACAACAACACATTTTCAAGGGTTTAACAATAATGTAAATTAACATCTCATTTCTCATATATCAAGTATATTGCCATTTTTGCTAAACATTTGGTGAAATTTATTCTTATTCATTCTCTTGATGTAAGAAATGAAAGAAGTCATGTGCATTCTCATGTTTTCCCAAAACCCCCAAATTCTAGGGTTCTTCACCCAAGACAAAACCTTTCTCATTTCCTTAATCGATCCTACCAAAATCATCCATCTTGAATTTTATAGAAAGGACATCCTCATGGATAGAAAGAAAAGTTAAGATTTAAACCCATTTTTCAAAACTCCCTTTCTCTATCTTCATTTAGTGCAAATAAAAAAAAAAAATCAACACAACAACCTTATGGAAACTCTAAAATCAATATTTATGAAGCAAAACATGTATATATGACTCGAGAAATCCCTACCTCAAAAGCTAGAAGAGAAAACAAGCAAGAACCCCAATTTTCGACTTTGTCGGATTTTGATCTCCACCGATCAAAATGTTGCTCTCACCAAGTTCTTCACTTTGATCTCAAGAACATAGGTCTAAAACCTAATGGATTTTGGTAGATCAAGGATTTTATATGGTAAATGTAACCAAAAAAAAAATTCGGAAAGAGAGAGAGAGCCGAGAGCTAAGAGAGACCAAAGAGAGAGAAAGAAGAAAACAGAGGGAAAAGTGTTCTGCTGCCAAGAACAAATGAAAAAAAGGAAGGAAATAAGGGAGGAGAGAGAGGGCCCACGTTTTATTGCTTTCAATATCTTTTTTTTTTTTTTTTGTTCAATCAATGTACACCCCTGCGTGTGTGTGTATATATATATATAGGGTCTGGCTTTGGTCCAGTCCACCATCGGACTGGACCGTGATGTTGGGCCTGTGAGGGCCCACCACGGGTCCTGTTTTGAAAATCTGAACCGTTTAATGTGTAGAACTCTTCGAGTACTATATGTCTATAAAAAATTACGTTGATCAGATATCGATGGCTATGTGATCAAATCAGTTTTGTATTAAAAAAAAAATGGATGGTGAATAAATTAACGGTTGACAAAAAACTGATTTGATCACATAGCTATCGATATCCGATCAACGTGATTTTTTACAGACATATAGTACTCGAACAGTTCTACACATTGAATGGTTCAGATTTTCAAAACGGGACCCGTGGAGGGCCCCCACGGGTCCAACAGTACGGTCCAGTCCGATGGTGGACTGGACCAAAGCCAGACCCTATATATATATATATATCTAAATGTATATTTTAGGAACATTATAATATTTTGTAACATAAATAATAAAATGATATAATTATTTTCTCACCACAAAATATATTTTGTTTAATGATGCACACCATAAATATTTGTAACTCTCATGATAATAAAATAAATAATAATAATAATAGATGGTTACTAACGAGTCATGATTCAATCAATTGGGTCTAAAATGAATGGAATTTAATAATTTAAAATAAATCTCCAGCTGAGATTAGAGTATAAATAAATTTTAAAAGACTTAAGGTGGTCCCCACCATTCACAAAATTAAATATGAACCAAAATGATTAATTATGGGCTAATCAAATAAGTCCCAAAAATTAAATTTATATCTCACTTATTACTCAAGACCCAAGAATTACTATAACTAAAACAAACAAAAAAATTTGCCAAGCGGGCCTTACGAAGTCGAAATTAAGAAGTAATATAATTTATTTTTATCAATTGAAATAGAATGGTTCACGACACCACAACTATAATAATAACAACTAAACAATCAAACGATTTGGAAATTCACACCAATCCAACTCCAATCAATACCCAAACCACAAACATATTTTTTTAAATATTTACTACACAAATATTAAAAAGAATAATAAATACATAAATTCAATTTGATTCAATTCGTTACAACTCTTATTGAATTAATTGCTAAATTAGAAAATCTTGAGTTAAAACGACAATATACTAACAAGTTAAAGTCCTTATTAACAAATAAAGACAAGAAGCCTAAACATGATAAACCAATTATTAGTCTAAACAAAACTCTAGATCGATTTAAAAAAGAAAAACATAAAGACATTACTTTGCAAGATTTACAAAATGAAATTAATCACATCAAAATAACTATTCAAGAATTAAAAACTAAAGATAAATCCTTAGAAGAAGAAATTGCTATTTTAAAAATTAATAAAAGTCTTAATGATTTCCAACAATCTGATAAAGAATCAGAAGATGAATCTGAATCTAAAATTGATCCTGATAAAGTTATCTTTGATAATTGTACTAATCCATACAGTGATCCAGATAGTAAACGTCTTAATATAATTCATCAAATTAATATACAGAAATGACTTTCAAAAGTCAAATTAATTATTAATGATTTCGGAATAGAAGTTATTGCATTAATTGATACTGGTGTTGATTTAAATTATATTCAAGAAGGATTAATTCCAACCAAATATTATCACAAAACTACTGAACAATTAAGTTCTGCCAATGGAAGTCAAATGCACATCAAATATAAATTATCAAAAGTACATATTTGCCAAGATAATGTTTGTTTTAAAACCTCTTTTGTTTTAGTACGAAATTTAATTGATAAAGTCATTTTAGGAACACCATTTATTTTCCTATTATATCCTTTTACCACTACTAACCATGGAATAACTACCCAAGCTTTTGGTCATACAGTTACCTTTAAATTCTTATCCCCTCCCGAGATCAAAGAATTAACTCAATTAAAAGATTGTTCTATTTCTCAAACTATTAATAGATTAACTAAACAACTTAAATTTCTCAAAAAAGAAGTAAATTATAAACGAATTGAAACTCAATTACCTGATCCTCTTTTAATATCTAAAATTGATCATTTTAAAACCCACTTAGAAAATATAGTTTGCTCCACTTTACCCAGTGCCTTTTGGCATAGGAAAAAACATGTAGTTACACTCCCGTATATTAAAAACTTTAATGAAAGACAAATACCTACTAAATCTCGTCCTATTCAAATGAATCATGAATTGGTTGAAATGTGCAAAAAAGAGATTAATGAACTATTAAAACATAAAATTATCAGCCATAGTAAGTCACCTTGGTCTTGCCCGGCTTTTTATGTTAATAAAAATGTTGAATTTGAAAGAGGCGTTCCTCGTCTTGTCATTAATTATAGGCCATTAAACAAAGTTTTAGAATGGATTCGATATCCAAACCCTAATAAAAAAGATTTAATTAGAAGACTTAGTCAAGCAGTGATTTTTAGCAAATTTGGCTTAAAAAGTGGCTTTTGACAAATCCAAATTCATCCTAATGATCGCTATAAAATTGTTTTTACTACACCTTTCGGCCATTGCGAATGGAGTGTCATGCCCTTTGGATTAAAAAATGCTCCTAGTGAATTTCAAAATATTATGAATGAAATTCTCAACCCTTTTAGTCATTTTTCCATAGTCTACATAGATGATATTCTTATTTTTTCTAAATCCATCACTGAACATTGGAAACATCTTAATGCATTTTTTCACCATATTAAATATAATAGTTTAGTCATTTCTGCTCCTAAAATTAAACTTTTTTAAACTAAAGTCAGATTTTTAGGATATGATATTCACCATGATACTATTCTTCCCATTAGCCGATCTATAGAATTTGCCTCTAAATTTCCTAATGAAATCTTAGATAAAAACCAGTTACAAAGATTTTTAGGATCATTAAACTATATTGCTGAATTTTATAAAGATCTTAGGAAGACTTGTCAACCTCTCTTTGATAGGCTCAAAGATAATCCTTCTTCTTGGTCTTCTCTTCATACTTCTATTGTCTAACAAGTCAAAAACTATGTCAAGACTTTGCCCTGTCTTGGTATTCCTACTGAAAATTCTTTTAAAATTATCCAAACCGATGCTTCCGATATTGGTTATGGTGGCATTCTCCTCCAGCAACTTACTCCTCAGTCATCTGAACAAATTGTTCATTTCCATTCTGGTGTCTGGAATAAAGCAGAAAAAAGTTATAGTACTATTAAACAAGAAATTTTATCTATTGTTTTATGTATTAGTAAATTTCAAGATGATATTTTAAATCAAAAATTTTTACTTCGTGTTGATTGCAAATCTGCTAAATATGTTTTAAAAAAAGACGTTCAAAATCTTGCTAGTAGGCAAATTTTTGCCCGTTGGCAATTGTAGACGTCCCCGAACGCCCCGGGAGGGTTAGGTCCCGTTCTGTTCATATTGGGGTCACCACAGTTCAAGGACTCAAATGTCACGGTTCTCAATCTTGAACCAAAGAGTCCAAATCCGGCAAATCGTTTTGAAAACAGATTTTTTTGAAAGAAGTGCCAAACATGGACTGCTTTGCCAGATAACAGAGTCGCCACCTAAATATTTTTTAAATGGGAAATTTAGGAAACCCTGACTCGTTGCCGAAGGCCACGTGTCCGTCATCACCAAAGTTGGCTCGGGAACTTGGGTACGATTGGGGAAGGTCACTTCGTGAGCACCCCCGCTCGCCCGATCAAAGATCGGCCTCTACTAACCATGATAACTGCTTTTGAAAACATTGTATGCTCTTATTCCGATTATTAGCCTAGGCTACTATGTGATGCTCGCAGCAAACAAGTATAGACTGAGTCACCTGAATTGGAACAAAACATTTCATGTTTGTTTGTTTGAAAATGGTTTGATGGTGCTACCCGCAGGTAGGCTAAGACGTGAATTTGCCACCCTCGGGTGGGCTTAGAAAATATGATTTTGCCACTATTTAGTGGGCTTAAAACATACAGTTGATGATTTGTCCCAATCCAGATAACTCAACCTCCACCCACAGGCATTCAAGGCAGATATATCACATAAGCACATAGCCTCATGGTAAGCATGCTATCATGGCAACACTCACACGCATGCAAGGATGCTAAAGCATAAAACTCACCTAGTACTCCAAGCCAAAACAGGAACCGATTAGAAATCATGCATGGATCCTAAGTATACTGAATTGCCTAATGCAACACATGCAAAGATGCAAACTATAGCAGGCCCGGCTATTCTAAACATGGCATATGGAATGCTACGACTAACACGTATTCAATTTGGAATTGAAATACAAATGCAGTTTGTATGATGCGCCGAGCCCGGTGCGTGCAAAACAGATGAATGATGCAACATGCTATCATACTGTATGCTAATTGAAATATGCCCTATATCTAACCATCGTAAGCGGATAAATAAAAGGGAAGAAAGACGTGGGGTTGGAAGACATACATCGCACACACCCACACTTATTATAATTATGCCCTCGCGCAGAGGGTCCGAATAAATAATACAGTTTGAAATTACAGAATAATACAGTCCGAAATGATACAGATTTCTATATTAAACTAAGAAAGCTTTAAAATGGCTTGTAAGCCAGGGGCTGCCTTGCTTCGTTCCGGATAATGGAGTGATGTATGCTGGGCTGCCTCGCGCGGAAATCCACTGGGATGCCCGATTCAGCCTCTGTTCGCAGTGTTTCTCGAAATGTGTGCCCGACTCTGAAAAGTTGCTGATCCTCTATTTTGTTGCAACAGAGAGCAGGAAAAGGGGCATAGCAATGTATTTCACAAATATATGCATGCCTCGATCCTCGTACCACCAATCACGCATATCGATGCATGATGGCCGAGGAATCGGATTGCACAACTCAATATAGGATGAATGCAGATGAATGCTACAACAAAACCTAACTCCATCATGGGTAATCCGGAGTGTCGGTGACTGGGAATTGAGACCCGTTTCGTCACTCGGAGTACGAAACGTACCTCGTTTCCCGTGCCCGAGCTAACTCCTATCCCGAACATGATGCAATATGCATGATATGCATGAAATGTAACTAATATACAGTCTAGTATGCTCGATGCTATGAAAGTGAGATGAAAATGAGACGCCTCGAAAAGCGCGCACGCGTGCACGCAAACTGAGGCGATGATGTGAAATACAAATCGGATAAAACCGAAGTGCCTCGAAATGCGTGCACACGGGCACGCAAACCGAGGCGATGATATGAAATGCAAATCGGATAAAACCGAAGTGCCTCGAAATGTGTGCCCACAGGCACGCACACCGAGGCGATGATATGAAGTGCAAATCGGATAAAACCGAAGTGCCTCGAAATGTGTGCCCACAGGCACGCACACCGAGGCGATGATGAAATGAGAAATCGGATAAAACCGAAGTGCCTCGAAATGTGTGCCCATAGGCACGCACACCGAGGCGATGATATGAAGTGCAAATCGGATAAAACCAAAGTGCCTCGAAATGTGTGCCCACAGGCACGCACACCGAGGCGATGATATGAAATGCAAATCGGATAAAACTGAAATGCCTCGAAATGTGTGCCCACAGGCACGCACCCCGAGGCGATGATAGAATGAGATGGAAATGCAAATTGGGCTTATACTGACATGAGTGGACCTCAGCCACACTCACGTCAGATGCCGTTGGATAAAACAGAGGTGTCTCGAAGTGCGTGCCCATGGGCGCGCAAACCGAGGCATGGCCCGAAGGCGTGAAATAGCACGGGAAATGATATGCAAGCATGCCAACCAAATTTCAGCACCTAAATGAAAGGGAAAACAGTCCCGAAATGATACGAAATGACAACCGATGCATGAAATCAACCCGAAATGTGATTCTAAGTACCCGAAATGGCCTACGGCTATGCTAAACATGCAAAATTGATACATGACAGAAAAAACAGTAGCAAGGCAGCCCCAAATATGGCATTTTTTCAGTACAAAGCAAGGCTAAATAACAACCACAAGCATGGCAAAAATAGCTTGCAAAAACGGGGAAAAAGAGAGGAATTACAAAGCAAGTAATATATACAATGCTCAAACCAGAAAAATCAGTTCTACAAAATTGAAGAGGGGCCAAAAACATGCATATATTCAGTTTATGGAAACCCCAAAATCAATATACAAACATGCTAACAATTCCATGCAAAATGGAGCTCAAAAGAGGTTATAACAAGAGACATGCAAAGAATACACCAAACAACAAAACTTTCTTCATGAAACATGTAGAGGGGGTCAAAATAAGACCCCTTTCAGTTCTGACCAAGAGCTAAAACCAAAAGCACAAAAGGCTACAAAACATGCAAGACTTAGGGCCTAAAGTGGATTTCAAAGGGAGGTGGTATATAGAATGGCCAAACAAGGTTGAGCCCTTCTACAATGTTGTAGAGGGGCTCAAAATAAGCACAAAACCAGTATGGGTCGGAGCCCCAAAAACAAATGCAAATAGGCCAAAAATAGCATACAAGATTGTGACATACAAGCTAGATATTGAAACAAGTGTATCATGGAGACACCAAATGAAGTTGAGCCCTTCTACAATGTTGTAGAGGGGCTCAAAATAAGCCTAAAACCAGTAGGGGTCAAAGCCCAAAAACTGAAAGGAAATAGGGTAGAAATAGGAAGCAAAATTATGCTACAAAAAGAGATTTTGAGACTTACCCTTGAAGATCCAATTGTTGCTACCTCTTGGCCTGAATTTGTTGCTTCTTAGCCACTGGAGAACACTTCCTTGCTGCTGGAATGGTAGTGGGGATGGTGGAGCTAAGGGTTGATGAAGGAATTGCCTAGGAACTTGGAAGTTTTTGAGGTTTTTGGCTATGGAAATGGAGGGTTTGAGAGATGAAGTCTTGAGACCAATTTTTCCAACCTAGGCAAAGGGGCTGTCCAGCCCTTTAAGTAAGCAAGAAAAGATGTAAAAGGGGAGGGAAATGGAGGCAATCTTTCCCTCCCAAAATATCCCCCGGATGGGGGAGATATTTTGAAAAAATATCTGGACAGCTGGAAGGAGCTGGAAAGCAGGAAGCTGGCCGGCCAGGGAACTTTCTGGGAGGTGGCCGGCCGGCCACCCTACCTGGTCGGCCAGCCACTCACCCTGGCCGGCCGGCCATGGCCCAAAAATGAAGGTGAAATTTTCTGGCCGACCACCATGCAAAGGTGTCCTCCCATGTGTGTAGAATAAGGCCCCAAGGTCGGAATCTGGCAACTCTGAAGCAGGAGTCACAACATAGGACTTGAAGGAGAGGCTCAAAAATGAATGTAACAATTGCTGGCCGACCATGCACTTTTAGGGTCCTTCCATGTGTGTAGAACAAGGTTCCAAGGTCGGAAATTGGCAACACTGAAGCAGGAGCCACAACATAGAGCTTGAAGGAGGGGCTCAAAAATGAAACTTTGAATTGCTGGCCAACCATGCACTTTTAGGGTCCTCCCATGTGCCCTCATCACAAATATGTAGCTTTGGTTGGAAGAAAATGGGCCTAGGGTGTTCAACATTAGCCCGGAAGTGAGCAAAACGGGCGCCGGAGGAGCGAAACTGGTTATCTGGGATAATTGCTGGCCTCCTACCCTCCAGTGATCTTCCTAATGCTGAAACAGAGGTACCTGCCAAAATTGAACAAAAACTAATGAGAAATGAACGCTCGGGGCCCAAACCGCGCAGTTCGGGGTCCCGAAAATGGGCTGTAGGCACCGGAAGTGGTGTTCAGCCACGAAGTGGGTATCCGCGACCCCAGGGTGCCTTGTTATGATGAAACAGAGGTACATGCCAAGAACCGGAGGAATCGGAGACGGTTGGGCGGTCCCGAACCGAGGCACACGGCCTGACGGCTCCGAAAATCGGGAACCGGGCTCCGAAATGGGCAAAATGACCTACGGCCACGAAAAGTAGCTCACGGCCACCGGGAGATAGTCTACAGGACTACTCCCTTCCCTCAGGAAAGAAAACAGAGAAAACCGAGTCTGGTTCGCAAACCGAGACAAGGGACAGAAGAGAATTCGAAAGTCCGGAGGCAGGGCACACGGCCGCGACTCTGAGACTTCTGAACGAGCACAGTATGCAACATCACCGAGCGCTCAACCGGTGACGTCTGAGTCTTAAGGTCGGTCAAAAATGGGGTGTCTACAGCAATCCATTTTAAGTATTTTTTATTTTGATATTGAATATATACCTGGTAGTCAAAATTCTATTCCTGACTTTCTTACCCGAGAATTTTTACAGGGGGGATAGAGGATGGCAACTCCTTTTATTTCCTACCGTAAATTACAAGTCACCTATTATAACAATCTCATTCACCAAACTGCTCACCATATTGCTTGCCTCAAACTAGCCAAAAAAATCTACTAAATGCGCTCAGTTTATTCGATTTCACACAATTCACAGTTGTCGTCATCTACTTGCTCATTATATTAATTGTGCTGATTATCATATGAGTCAATTAGATATCCTTAGTGGATGCTAATTTCAATTCTCCTATTCTACAGATGTCTGCTCAAAGACCTTTGAGGCCTTCCAGTAAGGCTCTTGTTCCTTCTAGTCAACCAGTTCCTCCTTTGGAGTTAGTCACCAGATACCATCCTGCTGAACTAGTCAACCGTTACCAAGTTCTTGGTGATATTCCTAAACCTAGTTACACATCCGCATTGGCTACTGATCCATTTGCCTCCTCTTCTCAAGCAGTCATCCTTTACCCTCCTAATCCTATTAAATCTGCTCAATCTGATTATGTTAAATCTACTACTACTAGCCTCTTTTTCAAAAAACCTAGTCACAAGAATACTGCTACTGTTCTTAACCTAGTCAAATCATATTTTCCTCCTGGATGGCATTTTATCCCTTCTCATCCAGAAAAATCGATCACTTATTACAAAGACATTCTTTTCAATTACCAGTCCATTGTTATTAAACCCATTTATGATCGAACTTACACCAGTAAAATTGTGTACCATTCATTGTATATTCACAATATAGTCTCTTGGAATGAATGGGGTTCTCTTTTTCAACTCTGAGATTTACCTAGTCATACTATCCAATATAGTTATTATGACTATATTGATGCCTGGTTTAAAGTTCTTCTCTACCAAAATGAGTCAAACAGTCATTCATGGTTTCTCCAATTTGATCAAAAATTCAAATCCGAATTTCCTACCTGGGTTCTCCGATGGTGGACTCAATATGGTGCCATTATGGAAATCTTCCCCTCGATTTTGATTGAACAAGTCAATTACTTCTCCACTGTATTTTCATTCAGCCCTCAACAAAAGAAATTCCCTACATTGCTCATCTTCTTATCCAAATACAAAGTCCCATGGATATTTAAGTGGCAATATGCTATTTATGATGACATTATTTACCGCCAACATTTTGTTAAATGGTGGGACAATTTCAAAACCCCTCGAATCATTGAAATAGTCCGACACCTGTTACGGTTAAAGCTCAGCAGAACCCAACTGCTTCATTAACACAAGGAAGCCCACTTCCTCCAGTCAACCTTGGAAGCCCAACATCCAGTTCTTCCAAGCCCAAGTCATCTATGTCAAAGGTTAAATCCAAGTCAACAAAGCCCAAAATTGATAAATCAAAGGATAAGCCCAAAATCAAGTCCAAGTCCAAGTCATCTAAGGATGAGATTCTCCAGATAGCTTGTCTACTTATGGCTAAAGCTAAGTCATCTGATGAAGAATGTTCAGATGATTCAGACAGATCAAATGGTTCAGACTCTTCTGAAGGTTCAACTAATCAAGACCCCTATGGATCCCAATTTCAAGATGCTCAGGACCCATATGCCTGACAAAGTCATTGGATTCCATATAGCTATAATTATCAGCTTCAATCAATACTCATCTTTTGAGAAAAATTGTTGATATATATATATTGATTCCCTCAGTCACATGCTTCCAGCCGAAAGTAATGAATAGTTAAAAAGTCAAATTTATTGTTCACTATTCATCAAAAAGTCAACTTTACTATTCAGCAAATGGACAAATTCAGCATAATCAAAAGCAGCCATCAACTTTAGTCATCCACCGAAAGTAGCAGACAGCTCCCATGTGTTCCGGATGCTCCTTTCAAGTCAAAATCATTCACTTACAAGGCTTACAGTAACCTCTTTTGATTATAAAAGAGCCTCTTCAGTCAATTGCAAGGCAGAGTGAGAAAAAATTGAGAGTTCTAGTACCTTGAGAAAAATAGCTCTGTTTCTGTAATTTAAATATTCGGTTTTGAAGTTATGTATTTTGAAGAAATATTTGCTACATTCGAGTAAACAATTGTAAGTTTTATTGTTATTGATTATTGACTACTGTATTAATATTTATGTTTATTTTAATTTTATTGATTATTGACTACTGTATTAATATTTATGTTTATTTTAATTTCGAACTTATTTAAGTGCTATTTCCTGCTTTCGTCTCCTATTGGTATCATTACTACTACTTTGAATAAGTAAAGTTTTGTCTTTTGGACTTTTGTGTAATGCTTGAACATTTAAATTAGTTTTAATACATTTGTAATAAACACGATAGATTAAAGCAATGTTATGAACTTTTTCTTTCATATTTGTAAAACTACCACTTAACTGAATATTTAACGTTAAAGCATCTAGTATATGGGGGTCTCTAAGACTAAGAGTAAAATCAGGAAAACAATTAAAATGGACGGGTCATCTGTGAGACCAGTTTCCATCATACCCATTAAACTATCATTATAATTAAGAAAACGAGCATCTCTTAAACATAGTAAAATAGAAGTATTTTTACCTTGTTGAGTTAATGGTTTGATTCCAACTTGAATTAGTCCTAAGTGAATAAAATTATGACCGGTTTTTAGTTGGCATTTAATAGTATTAACATCAAGTAATTTGCATGTTTCTCTGGGTTTTTCTAAGGCATAAACTTGTTCTAAAGTTTTAACATGAAGATTAACAGTAAATGTAGATTCTAAGAAGGTTGTTTTATAAATTTCTTTAATTGGTAATTGTGGTATGTTCCAACTTAAATCAATTTTATTATTATGTAATTCCACATCTTCTTCATTAATAACTAAGCCTTGATTAGGTATAGATGGTAAAGTTGTAGATCTAGAGCTAACTGAAGAATTGCTTTTGAATAACCTACTCATTTTGATTTAACTAAATCCAAATTTTCCAAAATCCAATTATAACTTATCATGTTTTCACATACGGTGTGTTCACTCATACCCTTTCCGGGAACCCTTATATCCTTCAATTGCATAAACCTAAGGACTTATAATGGACTGGGACAAAAGGTGAGTGGCTACTGACAAAGTGGAAAACAAGAGATAAGTTAATCAAGAATAAGGGAGCAGGATTTAACTAAATCAAAAGAGAAGTTTAATTCGAAGAAATAACTCAATAGCATACAACATCTGCAACTTGGCTCTGATACATATAATTGCTCTGATACTAAGTAAATTATATATGTATATAAAATATATAATTTTATTATATATATATATATTAAATAATGGTGCTGGGACAGGCCGACCGCAAGTAACATTCCTAAGACAATCTATTTCATAAACAGACTAGAAAATTCATTATAATCTGATTCTATAGACTTAAATATCAATCTTACATAGACTTTATTAACTAAGATAATTGTCTATTTTTGTGAGCCTTGTTGACTTAGAAGTTGCAAGCCTCCTATAACACTTGCCCAAAAAATAAAAAAAGAATTTTAATTGCACTATTATTTCGAAATGTAACTTTAGTCCTTGTAGTTTTAGTTTAAACAACTATAATTATAATTTTTTTGCAATGTGATCCCTCCATTATGTGCCTTTAACATTTTATATAAAAAAAGATTTAAGTGCAAAACTATAGAGATCAAAGTAAAATTCAAAAGAAACTATGGAGACAACTAGTAGGGCTGGCCTAAGTTTTAAGGGGCCCTTATATTTGTTTCTTGCTATCAAGAAATCTAGCAAGCGCTCCCGATTGAGATTGAATAAATTTTTCTAATTTTTGTTTGTTTTTTCTTTTTTTTTTCATTTTTCAAATCCAGAAATATACTTCCTAGGAGGCATGGCTATATAATATAAAAAAATCCACACAAAATTCACAATGATTGACAACAAGCATAGAATTATAATTGATTTATTGCATACCCATATAAGCATATATAACACAACACAAATTAGTGCCACAACTATAATTAGGGCCAACTGAGGGCAAGTGAAAAGCCATAATTAACAGTACTAAGTAGCTTAAACAATTATAGTGCTAACTGATAATTAGGGCCAAACAATTTTATATCTCGTAAATTAGGAAACAAAAATTAGGGCTAACTGAAAAAATCAGGGCAACAACTATAGTCTTCCATTAAAATTTGATAAACAAAAATAGAGACAGAAGAAGAAGAAGAATAAGAAGAAGAAGAAGAAGAAGAAGAACTCACAGATTGATTTCATGCCGACCAATACACAGCTGATTCTCATCGCCGGAACCGGACCAATGTTTGTATTCTCGCCGTCGCCAGTTGTTCACTTTGAAGATGAGAAAGAGGAGAAGACATCGACAATGTGAATTGCTATATATATATAGGTCTGAAATTTCTTTTTGGGCCCCTTATATTGGGCCTCTTTGTTAGTTTGGGCCTTTTGTCTTTGGGGGCATTCTATTTGAACCCAAAAAATATCTTAGTACGCCCAATTTAAATTTATAAATTTTAATTCTTATTATATTCTAATGTGAATTTACTAATAAGGACAATCTATATTAAACCCTAAAATAATTTTTTTTTTCTCATGGTACACCCCAATTCATTATTCCAATTCAAATCTCTACATCTTCTTCCCCAAGAGATCAAAATTAGTTTGTCTTCTTCTTCTTTTTCTTCTTTCGCACTCCAAAACTCCAATCCACCTTACCAAAAATCACCATTATTATTAACATCATTGTTTTTTATTATTTTGAAATCATAAACCCTAGAAGAAAGTTTGAACAATCAAACAATGGAGGAAAGTGATAATCAAGATAATATTTTGAAGCAATCCATCAAAGAGGAGGTAAGCATTCATATAAAAATCAAAATATTTTCTTGATTGTCACTTTCCTCCATTGTTTGATAGTTCAAACTTTCGTCTAGGGTTTAGGGTTTTAAAATAATAAAAAAAAACAATGATATTAATGATAATGGTGAGTTTCAGTAAGGTGGATTGGAGTTTTGGAGTGAGAAAGAAGAAGAAGAAGAAGAAGAAGAAGAAGAAGAAGACAAACTAGCTTTGATATCTTGGGGAAGAAGATGTAGAGATTTGAATAGAAATAATAGATTAGGGTGTACCATGAGGAAAAAAAGAAATTATTTTAGGGTTTAATAAGGATTGTCCTTATTAATAAATTCACATTAATATATAATAAGAATTAAAATTTATAAATTTAAATTGGGCATACTAAGATATTTTTTGGGTTCAAATAGAATGCCCCTTGTCTTTGGCATCAAAATTTGAGGGCCCAAGGCACAAGAGCTTTAGGCCTATTTTGGCAACAAAAAAAAAAGTCAGATTTTTTTTTTTTTTTCTAATTTTTTTTGTCTTTAGTAATTTTTTTTTATAAAACTTATGTCAAAATTTTTTATTTTTCTAGTCTGTCTTATCGAGATGAATCTAAAAAGTATGTTTTTTTTTGAAAAATTCCAGAAAAAAAAAAAAAACACTAAAGACAAAAATAAGCCAAAAAAGATTACTTATTTTGGTTTATTTTTGTCTTTTTTAGAATTTTTTTTTTTTTTTGGATTGTTTAAAAAAAATCACTAAAACTTTTTAAATTTTAAAAAAAAAATTCATTAAAGATGAAAATAAGCCAAAAAAGCAACTTTCCAAAACACCCCTTTTATATTGTTAGTGCTCAGGGTCGGGCCTAACTACCAGTATAAGAAACACGTTATACTAGTAGTCGTTATAATTTTTTTGTTTTTTGGTCCTTCTATTTTTGAGGACTCGAGGCAAAATTTTATCATTAACTAATGAATAGATTTAAATGAAATGCTTGAGTGAAAAACACGATCAGATCCCACTACTCATTTGGAGACATAATGACATTGCCCATACTTGTTCCGACATTAAAATTTGACTTTTGCTAGGAATGCACAAAATTTTAAATTCTTACTTAAGCCCATATCAAATTAAAAATATATTGTTCAAATCGTACAAAAAATTGAATTAGATTTGAATTGCTCCAGTTGAGCTTACCTAAATTGCTTATTGAACCTACGGCTGCACAACTGTGTATGGTAGTGACATCTTTTTTTTTATATATATATTTTTATTTTTTTTATGGTACATCGGAAAGGAAGTGATTAGTAGTGACATCACGGGCCGGTTTTGTAACCGAAGAACCAGTAACATTTGGGCTTATCAATTAGAAGCTCAATTTTTTTTTCCCCTCTTGTCAACAATAGGAAGATATATAGTAATAATAATTTGTTGAGCTAATGTTAAGTATAAAAATTTAGGGTTAGGATTATCTCAGGTTAAGATCTCAACATGACACAATTTGAGAGGTCTATAGGGCTCATTGCGAGTTTTATTTTGATGATCTGAAATATTTATTTGTAGAGCTCTCGATGTATATTATTCATAAAAAAAATTAATTTGATTTAATATTCATAACTTTTTTAATTTATTACATTTATGTTAGAAAAAATGGATGACAAATATACTTTTGAAATAGACCGTTCATTTTTTTAGAAATAAATGTGATAAAATAAAAATGTTATGATCACTACAAGAAATCTAGGCTATTGTGACAAAATTTGGTGACGAAATTTTTTTTTGTCTTAAAATTTAACCCAAAGATGACGAAATATTAATTTTGTCGTTTGTTTTAATTTTTCTCAAAAGTATAGGAGACGAAAACAAAATTTCGTCTGCAAAAATGAGGCACCAATTTCATTTCCATTGGCGCGAATTATATTAGCTCATTGGAGACGAACATTTTTGTCACAAAATATAATTTTTTTTGTGACGAACGTAATTCGTCGCCAATAAATTCCATACCTATTAAACGATATCGTTGCATATTTCCATTTATTAGGCGACAAATATATTTTTGTCTGGGAAAGATAAGTTATGGAAGACGAAAATATTTCGTCACCTATAAACACTCCATCATGCAGACAATGTCATTTCATATTCCTATTAAATAGGCGACAAATATATTTTTGTCTCAGAAGAATAAGTTGTGGAAGACGAAAATATTTCATCAGTAATAAATTCTAATTGATTGCATGACGAATATATTTTTCGTCTCATAAGGTTAAATTGTGGAAGGCAAAAATATTTCATCACCAATAATAAATTCTTTGTTCTGGTATTTAAGGATACAAAAATATTTTATCACTAATCATTTGTGAGAAAAAATACAGAGAAACAAATAATAAAAAATTTGAAATTTTCAAAATTAATAGAAAACATTACCTTATTTAGTATGGAGTTTTCAATAATTAATTTTTAAAATTAGCCGATCGCCCACATTGAGGACCCTACAAAATGAATGGTTCAGATTATCAAAACAAGACCTGTGTTGGGCCCTATAAGGCCCTCAAGTTCTGTCTTCTTGAGATCCTAACATGAGAGAAACCCAACCAAAAAATTTAAATATTCATTTCAATTGTAAACATTTGTAATTGACCTGATGAGTTTTAATTTATTTTTTTTTTAAGAAGAGATGATTTCAAATTTGATTTTCTTTTTGAAGTATTTCTCCAAGATCGCTTCAAAAAAATATGAAAATCCATAATCAAAATTCTAATTTTATCTCAAATTACCACAAATCAAAATTCCTAGTTATAGCACATCACAATTATCAATTTTAGCACAAACCACCACAATTCACAACTTGGACACATTATTATATGTAGAATACAACATATTCTTAGTTCAATAACTTGAAAGTGTCACAAAATAATTCTTCTAGTGACATTTTTTTAATCTTGTAACGTTTTCAACAAGTGTCATTGATACACATGCCATGGTAGTACTGCTGGCACTAGTGGCGGAGCCAGAAAATTAAATTAGATGAGACACTTATTAATTACAATATCAAAAAAAATTACAAAAATATTTCATGTAAATTTTTACGATTGATTTTGAGAAACATCAAAAAAATAATGTTATTTGTAACTAGTGTATCATGGACAATACAAAAAAAAATATATGGATATAAGTCTTAAAATAAATTATATAATGATAAAAAAAATTTATACAAAATTTGATTAAAAATTCAATATAATGATTGTTATGTTTTTACTCTTGGCAATCCCGTTTGACAAAACTCCTTTCAGCTATACTTGTATTTGCACTTTTATTTTAGTGAGGCTTTGAGTTTTTAGATGCGAATCCAACCCGAATTGTGTCTTGTAGAGAAGATTATGATGTTAATTCTTTCAAGATTGCCACTTCGCTGATTATGACGGGGATTGAGCTACTCGGTCAGCTCGTGAGGGTCTAGGGGGCAGTGCCCCTTGGCGGGTCCGAGGCAGCGCCACGGTGGGGTGACGGGCAGCGCCCCCGAAGCAAAATGTAAAATTGCATTCGAAGTTGTTTGTCTGCCCTTGCTCGCTCGAGTGAAGGAGTCCTCGCTCGAGCGAAGGCTGTGTCTGTAAAAAACCTGAGAAGGAAGATTTTACACTCGAGCGAAGGAAGCTTAGCTCAAGCGACGACACTTGAGGAAAACACGCGTTTTTGGTTCCTCGCTTGAGCGAGAGAGTCTTCGCTCGAAGGAGTATCGCGATTCAGATTTCTATAAATATGTGATTCAGTCAGATTTTAGGATTACTCCTCTAGATCTTCTTCTTGGGTTCTAGGGTTTATCTGGAGTTATTTTGCTAGTTTTCTTTGATGTTTCATTGAGTATTCAACTCATGATTTAAATAGTATGTTAGATAATGTCTCAATGGGACCACATAATTAAATGTGGTGTTATCATTTATAAGAAGCCTACAATTTAAGTGATTCAATTTAGTTAATAGGCTTAAGGGTATATGTGTTATGGACCTAATGTGTAGATACTAGTTGTATAATTTCTATTTCTATGAGGGGCAGAAATAGAAATTAAAACATATTGGTTAAAGTTGGTTTTCATTCCTTTTGAACTTCCACAACCTTTCAGTTTTGAAAACCAATAAATAGAAATTAAAACCAATAATGGTTAAAGTTAGTTTTCATTCCTTTTGAACTTCCACAACCTTTCAGTTTTGAAAATCAATTACAACCTTTAAAAGGTTATGGTCCCTATTCCTTCCCAAGTGGTAAAAAAAGAACACTGCCATTTTTCTAAATCCTCTCAAGGAGAAACATAAGGCACCAAAGGGGAAAGGATTAGAAGGCAATAACATAATCAATAGCAAAGAGTTTATTGATAATCACGCTTCTGTTTAACCGTTCATCAATGGATTCAGGTATGTCATTTTGTCTTGATTTCTTGATAATACACATGGTAAATAATCCGAAGTGTAAGGTTTATGTTCTGAAATTTATGTTTACAATTGGTATCAGAGCATGCATATCATGTGTCTTATCAGAATTGATATGCTTTATTCATTCTATTTAGTTTCCTGGAATCAGATTCTGAATTTTCTTATGGATGTAAATTCTGTTTTTTTCCCTGTTTTGTTCTGTGAAAATGGCAATCTGTTTTCTGGAATTGTAAAGTGATCTCTCTTGTCTAGATTGTTTTATATGGAATGTTTTGATGTTCATGTCTGTGTATCTCATGCGGGTATTTATCGGTCCAAAGACATGATTAATACTTGGCAGAATTACGCACACATTTTGTGGTGATAAACATGTGCCAATTGTCAAGAAAACCTAATGTGAATAATAAATCCATCAAAAGATAGATTTGTTATTTGACATAACTTATTGTCAATGTTTGATCATTACAACAAGAATACCACTTACAGTTAATATCACTACCCAAAGGCTTGGTATTAATGTTGTGCTAGGTATCTTGAGATGTTGTCATACCATGGCCGCAGAATTTGTAGCGTGTTATGAGACATCAAACCAAGGGATATGGCTGCGGAATTTGTCACTAGGTTGCGTATTTTGGAAGGCACTGAAAGACCACTTAAGTTATATTGTGACAATAAGTCTGCAGTTTTATATTCCAATAACAACAGGAGCTCAACAAAATAAAAGCATATTGATATCAAGTTCCTAGTTGTAAAAGAAAGAGTGCAGAGTGGACAGATTTCCATAGAGCACATTGGGACAAACTCCATGATAGCGGATCCACTTACGAAGGGACTACCACCCAAGGTCTTTCATGAGCACACTGCTCAGATGGGTGTTATTCTATTTGAGAACATTCTAGTTTAGTGGGAGTTTGTATTTATATTACTGCTTTATGTCAGCCTTGAGTTTTATCTATGTAATTAGATTAATTTCTGCAGAAATGAAATATTCAGTTTATTACGCTCTGTTACGTATTGTGAAGTATTGATCTCAATAAAGTTAAGTAGGACCAGTTGGAAATAGGCATGTATGGATCACATCACATGTAATTTCCATGCTACGCATCCATGATTGATCTATGTCATTTAGCTGTATTAGTATACGTGACCATTGGTGGGTCGAGTTACGATTGATGTAACGAAGACCGCTTTGATCCTATATTAATATAGTTAATCGACAAGATTGTTTGGATACCCTCAAGTTATGATAACAAATTTCTGAGCTCACTAAAGTTAAGCACATTTTTCAGGATACATATGTGGTCCAGTGGGAGATTGTTAGATAATGTCTCAATGGGACCACATAATTAAATGTGGTGTTATCATTTATAAGAAGCCTACAATTTAAGTGATTCAATTTAGTTAATAGGCTTAAGGGTATATGTGTTATGGACCTAATGTGTAGATACTAGTTGTATAATTTCTATTTCTATGAGGGGCAGAAATAGAAATTAAAACATATTGGTTAAAGTTGGTTTTCATTCCTTTTGAACTTCCACAACCTTTCAGTTTTGAAAACCAATAAATAGAAATTAAAACCAATAATGGTTAAAGTTGGTTTTCATTCCTTTTGAACTTCCACAACCTTTCAGTTTTGAAAATCAATTACAACCTTTAAAACGTTATGGTCCCTATTCCTTCCCAAGTGGTAAAAAAAGAACACTGCCATTTTTCTAAATCCTCTCAAGGAGAAACATAAGGCACCAAAGGGGAAAGGATTAGAAGGCAATAACATAATAAATAGCAAAGAGTTTATTGATAATCACGCTTCCGTTTAACCGTTCATCAATGGATTCAGGTATGTCATTTTGTCTTGATTTCTTGATAATACACATGGTAAATGATCCGAAGTGTAAGGTTTATGTTCTGAAATTTATGTTTACATAGTATACATCAAAGGATTGTTTGTTCATTCTACATAAAAGAGAGAATTGTTTTTCAGTGGATTCTGAAGAATTTGAGCCTGAAGCTTTGGTGGATTCTAGAGTGGCTCATCGTCAAGACAATTCCGTGGTGAAGACGGGACTGGAAGATGCACATAGGGGTTGGTTCAATTTGGGCGTGGATTCGCTAGGTAATTGAGAATATACCTGTGTAATTCCTTTATGTCTTTTTAGTGGATTGTTTTTGTGACTTTTGCCCGTGATTTTTTTTATCATAATTGGAGGCGCTCTAATTGTGGTTTTTCCACATTAAAATCGTTTTGTCGATTTGTCTTGATTGTTTGATTGGGATTTTTTTATTGCTTAAAATTGATACATAATTTCAAATCAACATCTAGGGGGTTTCTAGATTTTTCAATGATAATACCATGTATCATTGATTGGTGATATCACCAACTAATAGTATATAAACACATAGAGAGTGAACCTCACATGTCAAATGTAACTAACAATCCAATAAATTTCATATCTTTATAGTGAGATTACATATACTTGCATGTCAATAATAATGACATCACTGTTACATTAAAAAAAATTCATAGATATTTTGATTTATAATAGTCTCTTCATTTTCAATTAAAACAACCATTATTGTTCTCATAATTTTTAAAATGTCATTGACATTTCACTCTAATAATATTTTTTAAAATTTTTTTATTTAAAATATTTTCTTTATGTTTGCAAAAAAAAATTTTAAAAAAAAAAATCCCTAAATCCAATGGGGGCACATGACCCCCCGGGGCTTCACTCCATCCGCCACTAGCTGGCACTTCAGTGACACTTTTAAGTGCTACTACAACTTGAATGCTAAAGATTTTTACTGACACTTCGAGGGCTACAATTTTTTTATTTATTTTTAATTCATGTAATATTAGTAACTCAAAATTGAAGCCTGGCCAAATATCCATTAATTTCACAACAGAACACATAAAGACCCCTCCCCCCCCAAAAAAAAAAAATAAAATAAAATAAAATAAAATTGAGGGTCCAGATTTTATTAGAGAATGTATTGGGTCAAGTTGTAAATAACAAAATCTTATCAATTTGATTTCCAGCGCAACACATGGACCACACCACATAAGTACTTATGATGATTACTGGTGTGGGAGCATGATTTTTTCCATTGGGTTTGCTCTGTGGTGTTCCTTTGTATTCGGTTTATATTTAATTTGGTTGGTTTCTCGCCAATGGCGGTCATTTCTTGGTGCTTGCATATGATTTGTGTGTGTTCGTGTCCTAACCTAGTTGTGATATGTTAACTTCACCATGATGCTGCTCTGCACGTTGGTGTTTTTATTGATTTAATCTTTGCATATTGCATGAATGAAATTTTCATTTTTACTGATAAAAAAAATCAGTGTGTTTGGTTTAGGTATTTTGGATTAAGTTTTTTGAAAATTGAGTTTTTTGGTTTTCGTTTTTTTTTGTTTTTAGTGAATATTTTTAAAATTTTAAATATTTTTTTTACTTTTTTAGATACACCTTACTTAGATGTATCTGAAAAGTCAAAAATTTGTGAAAAAATATTTTAAAAAATTAATAAATACATAAAAATACAAAAAAATGTACTGAATTCTTATATATATATATATATTGTATTTTTGGTATTTAGTAAATTTTTAAAAGGTTTTTTTCACAAATTTTTACTTTTTAGACATATCTAAATATACCTAAAAAGTAAAAAAAAAATCACTTAAAATATTAAAAAAATTCAATAAAAACAAAAATACGAAAAATAAGAAAGTATAATTTTCTGAAAAGTATTTTTTAAAAAACCAAACCAAGCAAGGTGAATAGTATTTGTGCTGACAAAAAAAATAATATTTGCGAAGCCAGTTTGTGGGCACAAAAAATAAACCCAAATGTCAATTCTTTGAGTACTTACGTGTAGATCTTAATAAATGGACTTATTGTCTAATAGCTCCTATGAAAAAAATTTGTCATAAAAAAAGTTACTAATTGTAAGTTTTAGCAACAATTTATAAAAATCATGACAAAAGAAAAGTCACTCATTGTCAATTTTTAGCGACATATATAAAAAATTGTCACAAAAAAATTATTTTTAGCGACAATTTTATCAAGATTTATTTTCAATAGGACTTAATGAAAATTAAATCTAAACTATTAGAACCTATTAATAGTTTGTCCTTAATTTTATTTTTATTTTCTTCTGGTATGAAACCCGCCCGTTATGCCATTGCATGATTGTATGTTGATAAATTTTTGGCATCAAGGATTTGGTGAGGAGCCATAGAAGAAACAGTACACTATGAAAATGTCATTATTTTGTCAATCAACATAAAAATTTGCCAATTAATTATGCACTTAAGATGTTCTGTAGATTCACAAAGTATATTTAAATTAGACAGCATGATTAACAGTTATTCTGTAAATATGTTTAGAAAATTCATGAAGCAATTGCTTGAATGATAACGTAATTGAAATATAGGTTAATACATTCTTTTTAGAGATTTTGCATATATACATTAAAGAATATTAAAAACAAAAAAGGACAACTTGAATCACATGAATCTTAAAACATTTTGAAAAAACTTAAAAACTTTTGAGATATTGATTCGTGATTATGTTTCAATTTGTAAACAATAAATATCAATTTCAATCAAACAATCAATAATAAATTAGCACAACAATTTAACGTCAAAAAAATTAAAATTGAAGCACCCCAAATTGTGATTAAAAAAAGCAAGCCAAAGCTACAAAACAATCTACTAAGAAGATAAAAACGAATTACATACGAGTATCCTCAATTACCTAACAAATCCATGCTTGAATTGAACTAAACTCGATTTATCTCTTCCACCATTGTCTTCACTGAACTACTTTGCCAATATTAAATCTACAACGCCGATATTGAATCCACAACAATGAGGCACTCCGGAATCCACTAAAATTTCAGGCCCAAGTTTCTTGGAATCCACCGAAGAACATTTCTCTCTTTTGTGAATGAAATAGTGAAAACAAACCCTTTGATGATGTTAATATGAAACTCGTACATCCATCGATTACTCTCAAATCATCAAGGAAACCAATGTGTAAATATCCTTTAATGTAAAAAACCTTGGTGGCTCTCCTTTCTCTGGATGGATTCAATCCTAAAAATGATAAAGCGCACACTTTATACTAAACAAAGTAACAAAGACCACTCGAACGCACACTTTAGTTCTCAAGCAGTGTGACTAAAAGGCAATGCAAACATATAGGCCAACTGCTTGAGCACAACATCCATTGCTCGAGCGGTAAAACATATTTCCCAAAAGATCAATTTGCAGGTAGAGATACTGAATGAACTACATAACCGCTCGAGCGCAATGAAGTAGTAAACAATGATTGTTCAAGATACGAAATGTCAGCATAAACTCCTCTATACAGACATAATTCAAGTTAGATTTGCCGCTAAACACTCACAGTCTCACTAAAACAAAAGAGCGACTAAAATTACAATTCAAGAGAATTTTGTCAAACGGGATTGCCAATTACAAAAACCTAACACATTGCGACCAAATGTTCATATTTAACATTTAAATTTATTATTTAATTTTGTCATATCTTTGTGTTTTAAATTTTACGCAAACTACGTCTATGTAGATTGAATGGCAAAGTGAACTTGAAGCATTTGCATACCTCGGGTGTAGTCAAGGAAAAATCTTCTTTTGACAAATCTATGTTATATATAATTATTATTACTAAAAGAAGCATTATATTACTTTCCAAGTGTATTTAACATTTGATAGTCATAAACAAAATATATATACATGGTGATAAAGTCAAAACAAACACTGGAATACATAGGTACAATACATACTTACACATGGTACCAACATTAAAATTAGCTAGAAGAATAACTACTAAATATATTAAAATATTTTACAAGAAACTTTTTTAATGAACTCATGTATGGTATCCTAATTGGATCACCATAGAACTTATTAATCAACGTATTCATGTATACAGAAGTGATGTAGATGGAGAAGAAGCGGCAGATGATGAGGTGAACTTTGAGGAATTTGTATTGTAACTATAGCTTGAAGACTGGAATTGGTTGCTATTAGAAACAGTAGTAGAGCCATAGACCAAGGATGAAGCATTCACTGGAGGAGCTAAGTATGTTGGCACAGGCATTTTTGCTGGGAGAATGGGCAATGTAGCTTCAAAATCAAGCACATGAATTGCTTGCCTAATTGAAGGTCGAAGATTGTTATTAGGGTGAGCACACCAAAGCCCAACAATCATCAAGCATTCTATTTCTTCCTTAACAAAATTTGGGCATATCTTTGGATCTATTGCAGCTTCAAGAAGCTTGTTGGTACCATAGAGGTCCCAAACCCACTCCACCATTCTCATTTGATTTTCAGTAACCTTCAGATCAATAGGTTTTCTTCCACAAGCTATCTCCAATGCCACAATTCCAAAACTGTAAACATCTGATTCTTTATTCGCTTTGCCTATGATTACGCATTCGGGTGCCATGTAGCCTCTGGTCCCTGCCAAAATAGTTGTTTGAGAGTCTTTTCCATGATCGACAAGTCTAGCTAATCCAAAATCCCCAAGTTTAGCATTGAAATTAGAATCCAACATGACATTACTTGATTTTACATCCCTGTGCACCACACATTGTTCCCATTCTTCATGTAAATAGAGCAATGCCGAAGCTAGGCCTTGAGCAATTTTGTACCTCATTGCCCATGTCAACAAGCTTTTTTCTTTGAAGAGATGGTAATCTAAGCTTCCATTTTCCATGAACTCATAAACAAGTAGAAGTTCTGTTTTGTCATGACACCAACCAAGTAATTGCACCAAATTTCTATGCCTCAACCGACTAATGATTTTCACTTCGGATGCATACTCCTTTATTCCTTGTTTTGATCCCTTTGATATCCTCTTCACAGCAACATAGGAATTCAATTCCCTCAAGAAACCTTTAAAAACCCCACCAAATCCTCCCTCTCCAAGCTTTTGTTCGTCCGCGAAGTAATTTGTTGCATGAAACAATTCTCCATATGAAAATTTCTTTGGCCCAGTACCTGCCTCAAAGTCATTGTCCATGGATAGTTCAATAACAAACTCAGCTTCTTGTTTTGCTTTACTTCTTTTCTTCCACAGGACAAAGCCAAGCAAAGCGAACCCACCAACCAAAACAAATGAGCTGACAGTCAATTCCACTACCAGTGCCTTTTTGTTGTCTTCACCTATCTTCTTTCCAGGGCTAGGAGTGTTGGAGCTTGGATTGTGACTGGGATTGGACTGGGACTGGGACTGGGACTTGGTTGTGTTGGCTCATTGATTTGTAAAGTCAAATTGAAAGTCCATGATTTAACATTATTTCTCTCAAAATTAGATCCTGTTGAAGCTGAGAAACCAATTGCAAGCTTCCTTGGTAATTTGGCCTTCAGATCAACCACGAAACTAAGGGCACTTTCATGAGGGCTGTTATTATTTACAGAAACAGTACGGAGAATAACACTCAAATTTTTTTAACTAGAATTATAACTAATCCTTGCTTCATTTTCTGGCCCACCATCTGTCAAGTTACTGTTCCATACTGCATAAGCACTAGAATTGAGAGAGTTGATATTGATACCTACATGAGTTTTCTGATTCAAGCCAGTTGGGTCGAACGGGTCATTAAAAAAGGTGTCAAACTCCACAGCAACAAAGGGACTGATCATTTTGCCCGTGGATGCGTGGCTGGAAGACCCATGGCAGCGCCTGTTGTGATATTGGAAGTGGCATTATCATAAGGAAGAAGGAAGAATGTGAGCCCATCTGCAGGAGCAACTTTTTTATCATATTGAGTAATGACAAACACGAAATAGGTGTTGAAGTCTGTGACGTTGCCAGAAGCTTCGTCCCAAAGGTAAAAAGGCTTTTTATATGTGGCTCGACCGGCTTTGCTTGTGCATCGCCTGATTTGACCCTTCCATAATCGGTTGGGGTGACTTCGATGCCTTGATCGCTGATAGTAGCTGACAGATGGGTTGTTATGTCGATATTTTCAAGCGTGTCATTAATATTGGTGAAGTTGAAGCTCAGTGCAGTTGCATGAAGAGGGAAGTAATAATGCATGAAGAGGAGAGAACAAAGAAGAATAATACTTGATGGGAATAGTGGGTTTGAAGAGTTGCAGACAGGCACAGCCATGTTTGTGAGTACTACTTTGGAAGCGTATATGGAAGTATTATGAATGAATTGAAAACACTGCAATGAAATTTCGTAAGCACTATATAAACTGATGTTTTTGTATACTATATTTTTATTTTTGTCATAAGCAATGATATATAAATAAAAAGCATACGCAAAAATTAAATAAATAATGGGGTAATTATTCATTCTTTCAACTGGACTAAATTCAATTCGCCACTCTTTTACAGTCTTACATTGGAGGTCAACGGGTTAATACTTGTAATTGACAAAAGTTGATTATTTCTCCCTCAGTATGAATGTTGTATTATGATGTTTATTTCTTTTTCTTTACCTTACGATGATGAATAGAGCTAAGGATGAGTCTTCAATTGTCAAATTCTTTCTCCCATGCAGCCAGCAATAGATTCTGAATTTCCAGTTGAGTCTCCGATAGCTATTACAAAGAACTGTGCTACATAATCATCAGTTGTAAAAATTTCTGAAAGTATTTTTGTAAACAATAATGTTTGGGACCCCTTTTGGGGGAGATTCCCACAACCCTCAACCTTCATAGTGATGTGGATCAATGATGTGTTTGTATTTTTTTTTTTTCTTACTTGAACCAATCCCAAATGAGTGAGAATTGTGAAGTGATATTTTGTGGGAGTCTGAATCATTACTGTTTTCTAAACGCCTACTTTCATGTTTCACAGTCATGTCATACTGGCACAGCTGGTGACCAAATGCCTCAACACAGTGAACCTATTCATGGAGAGGATGAAGCACAGTGGTATAAAAAATTAATTACTTTTTAATGAAAAAATTGTAAATTTTTTTTTTTGACACCTACTGTGGCAGTTGTAGACGCAAAAATCTTGTTAAGATACAATTAAAAATTGACTATAAATTAATTTTAGTATATGTTTACTAAAGTTTCATACGTATGTTGTATTAATATTCACTTTACAAACATAAAATTTGAACATTATCATTAAATTTGCAAATAAATTTTTTAATCAATATCTAACAATCATTAATAAAACAAAAAGTAACCAAATTGAATTATAAAATACTTTTTACACTTGTATAAATTAACAAATTTTTAAAATGATTACATACAAATATGGATCATAAGTAACACAAATTTTAGCCACAATTTTAGTGGTAACCAAAAATTACAATGAATCGTAATTAATATCACTTTCAGATATAATCAAATATCATAATAAGACTAACCAATTTAATTTGATAATTTGTTGGTTTCACCGACACAATGATTTGTAACTAAACATCAATTTAGACCCTACTATACATACTATTGCAGGATAACTGTAATTGAAGACTGAAAACAATTTGAGACTTTGAAGAATTTATTTATTTATTATTATTTTTTTTTACAGGGGCCAACCTTTCACAAATTGTAAACTAAAGGGGTAAATGCATAATATTACTTAAACTTTTGAAATAGTTTTCAGGGACAGTGGCCCACTTGCCAACCCTTCGTCCGCCATTGCACTGTGGTGTAATTTCTGCATCATTTACTGCGAAGGTGTACCACTAGCTGGAGTCACAAACAATGTCGGCCACATTATTGCGGGGCTTTTTTTAAATTAAGTCAAATTAGTAACTTAATTATCAAATTAGGCCTAGTTTAAACGAAATTTCTAAACTAGATTAAAGCGTTATTACAAACCACGTTTTCAATGTTCCTAGTGCCCTCTCGCAGGAAATTTGTGAAATAATAAAAGCGTAATTACAAATCACGTTTTTAATTAAGAAAGCATGGTACAAACCACGCTTTTAAAGAATTTTTTTTTCTTCATAAAATATGGTTCCAAACCACGCTTTATAATTTTTTTTTAGAAAACGTGATTTCGAATCACGCTTTCAATACCAGCCACTTTGGACTCACTCTACGCACTCACTCTTCTCTTCTCCTCTCTCTCCTCCTTCTCTCTCTCTCTCTCTCAACACACACACACACAACACCACACACACACACACACACAAACACTTGTCATCGACACACACCACAAACCAAACCAATATAATTTTTAAGATATATAAATTTTATTTTATAAAATTAAGACCAATATTAATATATATATATATATATAATATATATAATAATTTATAACAGCAAATAATAATTAACTATATGAAATTAAGACCAATATTTCAAATAATTTTTTTTTCAATTATTTTTTTTTTCTATTAATTTTTTTTTCAATTAATCTTTTATTTCATTAAATTTTTTTAAAATTTTTTTTCCCAATTAATTTTTTTTCAAATCATTCTTTTTTCAATTAATTTTTAATTATTTTTTTTTCGCATTATAATATGTGTGATCCCATTGTCATAAATAATAAAAATAATATAAATATTTTAGGCCTGAATAAACATATTTTTTATATTTATGTTTTAAATTTTTTTTAAACATTTTGTTTAAACTAAACGCGTTTGTAATTTATGTTTTTCTAAAAATAAACAAAAACCAGTTTATAAAATTTTTGTAAACATAAACCAAAAATGTAAACGTTACCAAACGCTACCTTAGTGTTTAGAGATAAAATTTATTTATTTTAGGGTTTAGGATTTATAGTTTAATTCTTAACATTTATTTTTTTTTATAAAGTTGAAGTTAAAATAAATTTTAAGAATTAAACTATAAATCCTAAACCCTAAAATAAATAAATTTTATCCCTAAACACTAAGGTAGCGTTTGGTAACGTTTACGTTTTTTGTTTATGTTTACAAAAATTTTATAAACTGATTTTTGTTTATTTTTAGAAAAACATAAATTACAAACGCGTTTGGTTTAAACAAAATGTTTAAAAATTTTAAAAACATAAAACAAAAAATATGTTTATTCAGGCCTAAAATATTTATATTTATTTTATTATTTATAACAATGGGATCACATATTATAATTGAAAAAAAATAATTTTTAAAAAAAATTAATTGAAAAAAAAATTTATTTGAAAAAAATTTAATTGAAATAAAAGATTAATTGAAAAAAAAAAATTAATAGAAAAAAAATAATTGAAAAAAAATATTTGAAAATATTGGTCTTAATTTCATATAGTTGATTATTTTTGCTATTATAAATTATTATTATATATATATATATATTTAATATTGGTCTTAATTTTATAAAATAAAATTTATATATATTAAAAATTATATTGGTTTGGTGTGTGGGGGGGTTTGGTGGTGTGTGTGTGTGGTGAGAGAGAGAGAGAGAGAGAGAGAGAGGGAGAGAAGAGAAGAGTGAGTGCATGGAGTGGCTGGTATGAAAGCGTGATTCGAAATCACGTTTCACAAAAATTTGTAAAACGTGGTTTGGAACCACATTTTATGAAAAAAAAAAAAATCTTTGAAAGCGTAGTTTGTAACTACGCTTTTACTATTTCACAAATTTCTCGTGGGAGGGTCTTAGGAACAGTGAAAGCGTGGTTTGTAATAGCGTTTTAGCCTAGTTTGGGAATTCCGTCCAAACTAGGCCTAGTTTGAGAATTAAGTTGTTAATTTGGCTTAATTTGGGAAAAGCCCCCATTATTGCACCTACATTTTTTCTATATATTTATTGCACCTACATACTTTTCTATTCATTTCGTCTCAAAATATTAATTCTTTATTTTATTTTTTATTATTTGAAAATATTAGTTCTTTTTCAAAAATCAAGTACAAAAATAATATAAGGCCAAGTTTGGCATGAAGCAAAAATATCAAAAAGTTACTCAAAAAGTTAAAAAGTTATCACTATTCATCAAAAGTCAAAAAGTACGGCTGCACAACTCTCAATCCTAATTTTCCCCTACACACTAATTTATACAATTTTTTAATACATATTTTTTCATAAAAAGTCAAAAAGTTAACCCAAACAACCATATTTTTTTCCTCAACTTTTTAGTCCAAAAAGTCAAAAAGTGCACTTATTTAGGACATCCCAAACAACCCCTAAATTTCTTGTTTTGCCTCCGTTTGGGAAGTGGGTTGGCTTTTTGGCTTTTTAGCTTTTTTGGCTATTTTAGCCTGGGCTAAAAAGTTTGGTTTGAGAAGGGCTTTTTGGTTTTTTTGACTTTTTTTGTGAGAGAAAAGTGTAATGATTATGGGCTGGATGTGAGTTTTGTTTGTTGTGGCTAAAATAACTATTTTGTTTTTTGCGACTAAAACAGTCAAAAAAGCCTGGAAACCTTCTTCCCAAACGGTGCCTTTGTCTTTCTTTTAAATTCATTAACAACATAAAAACTATAATTATGATATTGAAATTCCTCAAAAAATGTACTATCAAAGGGTAATTTTAAAAAATTAATTTTTTTTAAGTGTAATAATTATACTATAAAAAAATTAAATTTTTAAAAAAACTATTATTTTGAGACGACGAAAATATATATAGTTTTAAAAAATTTAATGTAGGCCACATCATTGCACCTACATACTTTTCTATATATTTATTGCACCTACATACTTTTTTTTATATATTTTTTTAAAATTTAATGTAGGCCACATTATTGCACCTCATACTTTTCTATATGTTTATGAAAAATGCTTGGAAGCACTAAAAAGAGAATATTAAAAGGAGCACTAATGATGTGGTAGTGGGCCCTATCCATTTTCTATGTCTTGTTTTTTTTCCCATTCCCAATACATTAGTGTTATTAGTGATGTATTTTTTAGTGGTCTAAATCATTGTTGTATATTTATTGCACCTACCTACTTTTTTATATATTTTTTAAAATTTTAATACAAATAAGAGCACTTACATGTAAATCCTAAAAAGTAAACTTATTATCTAATAGGTCTTATGGAAAAAATTTATCATAAAAAAAGGCGCGAGGATCCTCTACAGTAAAAGGCTGAAGTGATCTCCTAGAGTGATTCAATCTAATGGCTGAAATTAAAACTAACCAAAACGACGTCGTTTTAGTTAGTAAGTTGAAAAAAAAAAAAAAAAAAAAAAAAATCAATTTCGGCGAGTCTATCAGCCATGGCGTCGACATTGCTCCCAATTCTAGCGACGAAGATCGTGATTCCACTGTGTGCGGTGGTCGAAACCCACAGATCCGTCGACATTGCTCCTCTATTTCTCTGCTCTCCTCTTCCGTTGGTCCGAGATTTGAGTCAGATTCCAAAATCGCTCGTTCATTGATTTCATTTTCTTCGCACTGCACATACAAGATATATTTCTCTCTCTCCCTATAACTCTGATTTTGCCGTGTGTCTATTATTAAAAAAAAAAAAACCTTTTCCGTAACTCTCTTTCGTTAACGACTCTCTGCTCTCTTTTTCTATTCCATTATCTCTTCTCTAATATGCAAATCTGGTTTCACTTTTTCTACTACTGCGAAAAATCAATATTTGCACATATATACAAATATATATATATATATATATATATGTATACATACATATAAATTATGCACTCAAGGAGATAAAGTGAAAGCAGCAAGGTAAAATCCCCAAACCCAAAATTCTTTTATTGAAGGCACATATTTTTGTTGTTGATTTTGGTCTTAAAGAAATTTTCATAGTCCAGATTGAAACACCTCAGCCTTTTTTGCTGTTTATTGCCAGCGATTTATTTGGTTCAACAGGTTTTTTACCTAGAAAGAATGGAGATGAGAGGAGACGCGAGAGAGGAGAAGAACTCCAGCATAGAAGGAGAAGAAGAAGAGAGGAGAAGGGGAGGGGTGGGGTCGCCGAGAGGAAGGAGAGTGCACCGGAGATGGAGAAGAACTCCGGTGGCTGGTGTCCTGTCTCTCTTCTTTTCTCTTTTCAGGCTTTCTCTTTCTCCTTCTGTTTTTCTTTTAAAAAAAAAAAAAAATTCCCCCACCAAAACGACGTCGTTTTAGTGAGGGATAATCTCAACCTTGGTTCCATTAATGAGACAGGTGTCGCGCCCTCATAATTTTACTCGAGGAGATCACTCTAAAGGATCACTCTAGAGGATCCTAACGCTAAAAAAAGTCACTAATTGTAAGCTTTAATGACAATTTATAAAAATCATGACAAAAAAAATCACTAATTGTTAATTTTTAGCGACATATAAAAAATTATTACACAAAAATTATTTTTAGCGACAATTTTATCAAGACTTATTTTCAATAGGACTTTATAGAAATTAAGTTTAATTATTAGAACTTATTGATAATTTATCTAAAAATAGTTGGTGGAATCATTAAAAACATAACTGGAAATGAACAAGAGTTCTAGTCCTTCCTGCCCAATTTCTACATTGATATGTGGCTGTGCACAAAAGTCCAGCAATCAATATTGGTGAAGTCCAGCCATCATTGACGTGTTTAATTTTTATTTTTTTATTTATTTTTTCTATGGTCCAAATTATTTTAAAGGTTGTGGAAATTATGTTGTTCCAACTTGTGATTTGCTGAATCGGTCATTGTGTGCTGTTTCAAAGTCACCGCGAGTCTTCTTTCCTCACAAATGAATTGAAAACACTGCATTGAAATTTCTCAAGCACTATTATGGAATCTTCTTTGACTTGTACACGAGCTTACATTGTCATTTGAAATTTGCAGCGTCATATTAAACTCATGTTTCCGTATACTATATTTTTATTTTTGTCATGAGCAATGATATATAAATAAAAAGAATACACAAAAAATTAAATAAATAATGGGGTAATTATTCATTCTGTCAACTGGACTAAGTGGGTGTTTGGGAATTGCTATTTTAGTAGGCTAATATAGTTTTGAGTTATTTTAGTAGATTAAAATTTTTATGTTTGGGAAGATGATTAAATTTTTTATAATTGAATTTGATGTTTATGAGAGAAAAAATGAAATGATTATGAATTTGATGTGACATCTTATCTTTTTATAAATTTTAACTTATTTTATCTTTTTATGAATTTTAGCTAAAAAAATAGCCTAAACCTAAGTTGCCAAAAAAACCCCTAAATTCAATTCGCCTCTCTTTTACAGTCTTACATTGGAGGTCAAGGGGTTGATCTTGTAATTAACAAAAGTTGATTATTTCTCCCTCAGTATGAATGTTGTATTATGATGTTTATTTCTTTTTCTTTACCTTACGATGATGAATAGAGCTAAGGATGAGCCTTCAATTGTCAAATTCTTTCTCCCATGCAGCCAGCAATGGATTCTGAATTTCCAGTTGAGTCTCCGATAGCTATTACAAAGAACTGTGCCACTGCTACATAATCATCAGTAGTAAAAATTTCTGAAAGTATTTTTCTAGACGCCGACTTCCATGCTTCACAGTCATGTCGTACTGGTACAGCTGGTGAGCAAATGCCTCAGCACAGTGAACCTATTCATGGAGAGGATGAAGCACAGTAGTAGTAGAAAATACTGATTACTTATTAATGAAAAAATTGTAATTTTTTTTTTTTGGACACCCACCGTGGCAGTGGTAGACGCAGAAATCTCATTAAGATACAATTAAATATTGATTATAAATTAATTTTAGTATATTTTTACCAAAGTTTCATACGTATGTTGTATTAATATTCACTTTATAAACATAAAAATTGAACATTATCATTAAATTTGTAAATAAATTTTTTAATCAATATCTAACAATCATTAATAAAACAAAAAGTAACAAAATTGAATTATAAAATACTTTTTACACTTGTACAAAATAAAAAATTTTAAAAATGATTACATACAAATATGGATCATAGGTAATAGAAATTTTAGCCATAATTGAAGATTACTTTAGTGGTAATCAAAAATTATAATGAATCATAACTAATATTACTTTCAAATATAATCAAATATCATAATAAGACGTAACAATTTGATTTGATAATTTATTGGCCTCACTGACACAATGATTTGTAACTATACATCAATTTAGACCCTAATTTACATACTATATATACTATTGTAGATAACTGTAATTGAAGACTGAAAACAATTTGAGACTTTGTAGAAATTTTTTTCTTTCTTTTTTTTTTTTTTTTTTTTTTTTTTTTTTTTTTTATTTACAGGGGCCAACCTTTCACAAATTGTAAACTAAAGGGAAAAACGAATAATATTACTTAAAATTTTGAAATAGTTTGCAGGGACAGTTGCCCACTTGCCAGCCCTGCGTCCGCCATTGCACTGTAGTGTAATTTCCGTATCATTTACTGCGAAGGTGTCCCACTAGCTGGAGTCACAAACAATGTAGGCCACATTATTGCACCTACATACGTTTCTATATATTTATTGCACCTACATTATTGTTTGTGGAATCATTAAAAAGAGAACTGGAAATGAAAAAGAGTTATTGTCCTTCCTGCCCAATTTCTACATTGGTACGTGGCTGTGCACAAAAGTCCAGCAAATTAGTTAATGAAGTGGAAACCTTCCCCTTAGAATTGGGACAATATTATGTATTTGATTTTTCAAACCGATATATATATATATATATTAATTAGTATATTAACTAGTATTATAATATTAATCTAAATTTTTAGAGAAATTACAAAATACATAAATTCGTCACAAATTAATGCAATAAAAATATTGTAATTAAGTCACAAATTTTTATAACATCAACCATAAAATTTTAAATAGTTTATGAATCAAAATTATATTTTTCAATAATTTAATTGGTTTCCATGTAAATAATCTTTAGATTATGCTAGAGACTCCAAATGATTTACTAAATTTTTTATCAAACTTCTCATATATGTGTGAAATTCACATACGTGTGTTTTGTGTAAATTCCACACCCCATGTGAAAAGTTTAATAAAAAAATTAATAAATTATTTAAGATCCATAACATTTTCCATAATCTTTAGAGCACTATATGACATTCATTTATTTGAAAAATCAAAAATTCTTTTATGTGATCCAATTTCCAATATCGACTTTTGACTATTCCAATGAGACGTTTTTTCCACGTTGAAATTGAAAGGTCACTAGATACATTCTAGATGTGAAAAAACCTCTCTGTGTTTTGAATTGAATTGTCCAAGAATTTAGAAGAAAAATAAATAACTTCTACCTAACAATTCTGATACCTAGCTCGACTTTTGCGTAGCTCAAGTGGCTTGACTTTTGACTTTTCAACCTCTCTGTCTCTTTTCTCTGTTTCTTCTTCTTTTTCTTCTTCTTCTTCTTCTCATCTCTCTTTCTCTCCCTCTGTTCATCTCTGTAAGATATATCAAACGCAGTGAGTAAAAAGATTCAAGTCATACCTTAGGTGATGAAATCCGAAACGATGAACTTTGTGGGTAAATCACATGCTTCACAAATCACAAACTATGAACACCTAATAATGGAGTGATACTACAGTATGAGTATTACCTACATCAATCACAGTGCAAAGACGTTATTGTTTTACAAATGGAAGAGAGTTAGAGAAAGAGTATAGGAAAAATATCAATCGTTATTCTTAAGCATCCCACATCCCATATCCCATATATAACGTATATAATATAAAGGCTATCTAACCATCTATCCAAATATGTTGATAAGATATGATAGATGTAAGATATAAGATAGTAGGTTATTCAAAACTAAGGATAGATAATAATTTAAATTCAAAAATCAAATTAATTAGATGATCTGATATTGGTCATGGGTCATGCCATATGGGCGCTCAAATCTGGGTCTAATACCTGGCCCAATTTCCAACATCTCCCACTCGCACATGAGTTGGCATGACACTGCCACATCTCTATCTCAATCTCCCTAAATATTTAACAATCACATACTAGCCAATGAACCGTGCGACCGCTGAGAAACACCTGCATATAGGAGCTATATACTAGAAACTCAAAATGAGGCAGCATAGAGACATCAACCAAAAAAAAAATAGAAATAGTGTCTCATATACCCCAAACCCATCTAATTTCATCGGTTCAAAAAAATCTCTAATCCCTAAAAAAAAAAAGCATGTTTGACCCTCTCAATTCTTGCAATATATTCACACTCAATCCGCTTCTCATACAGAGCGATGTGAGTTGTCGGTAGTGAATATACAACAATGGTGTAATACTAGATGATCTTTCCTTTGCCCTCATGCCATTTAGTTTAGGATTGACTACTTTTCCAGTGATGTCCCTTAAAGCCGAATCATACATGACCGCAGACAACATACCAAAGTAGCAGAACATTAACCCCTTACCTTATGACATAGTCAAAGGTCACAAAAGGGTACATAAAAGAAAGTCATATCAATAATGACACGTAAGACTCACACGGTAAGGAAACAGGGATCTATTCTCTCACCTCATTACTCAGTCGCCAAGCGTATATAGTATGAATACATGCTACGGTGGAGTAACTCTTCCAAAGAGTGACGTTATACTCGATACACTGTACAGATCTTAGTCTTGTCGCTTTCTAGCGCCTAACCCGAATTCTTTATTCGCTCGCTTTCCAGGCGCGAAATGAGATCTCGCATCTAGCTAATCATAACAGACACAACATGGAAAGTGGGTACTAACATCTATGTTTGGTCTTTAACACCACCTCATCTTGGTTGTAACCAAGGCGACATACATAGTGGATAATTTAAGCCTCTCTTGACTCTAAATAAAAATAAACCACTAGTCTCATCCTTGCTCGCTCCCAAGCGCCAAGGGTGATTGCTCATGTGAGTGAGCCAATCTTTCCTGCTGACATCATCATCTCACAACAAATAAGTGATCGATTTTAAAAATAAAAAAAAAACACGACCACAGTCTGCGCAATTCTAGATTCTAAGCATAAGCCTTATCAGCACCTCTTGCGATAAACATATACAACGGAATCCACCATGTACGCCTCACATGAAGTGGTTCAAGATCACTACCTCTTGCGCAATTACCTCTCTAAAGATATTTTGGTGACCAATCTATGTTCATTCAAGATGTGCCCAACTAGCGCATTGAATCTTACAAGGGGAAAATTAATATACTACTAGTAAAACATTCTATCCATAGTCTAATGAGTAAGGTCAATGTCTAAACTACTCAATTGACCATTTACCAAAGATAACACTCATCATGCCAAATACGCCCACATAGCGTACTTCAGGCTCCCACAACAACAAAAATCAAGGAATATAGGTCATCGATTTCTCCTAAAGACAATCTGAGGATTCACTCAATAGCTAAAGCTCTGGCTTTACCGATAGGTAAGTCAATGAGTTTGCAATTTTGCATCTAGAATTATTCTAGGATATTCCTTATGTAAGTCATCAAAAATAAACTGGGAATTCTCCCAAAATAATTCCTAAGGATCGTACATCCGAGCATATAAACTACATCACCCATGTCCATCATATTTAAAACAGAGGACTGCCCATCCTAGGTGGCGACAACCTTATAAATTCATGGCTCATAATGACTAAGGAAAAACCTCTTTTGGACCATTGATCATGCCTCAATGGTCTTCATCTATCATCATTGGCCTATCATGGCTTGACGAAATCTAAAAACCACTATTTGGATAGCTGTTTTAGGCTGTAAAAGATTTATTGGAACTAGCAACTTTTTTGTGCTCCTGACTTTTCACCATAAAAGCAGAAAGTAAATCCTTACGGATCTACTTATCTAATTCTCCAACGAGAAGTTGGGTCACAATGTCCACAAATCAATATTCCAAACTTATGTCAATCATGGCTTAAGTCAAAATAACCTCACTCCCCAGGAGGAAGTCTTCTCATGGTCTACACCTTCCTTAATGGTGCGACTTTTCAGTATCTAGCGAGCCTTATGCCTCAACAATGACTATCCAAATTACGCATAACTTTAGAACAGTTTCACGTCATAAAGGAAAGTCAACCAAATTATAGAAATGATTAATCCTCAGAGACTTTGTCTTGAACTGCGCAATATTGATCCACTTTCTAAAAACAGGGGACTAGAGCCTTTGGCATTATCCTAGGCTCTTTATTATCTTGTGGAGCAATCATGAATGTTTTCCCCTTAATCACCAGTGATGACGTGAAAAATTTTCACATTCGCTACCACACAACTAAGAATGTAGAGTATTCTTCTCTAATGGAGTAATCCATTAGTAGGCACATCGCTCCCACTGTCTCTAGGATATTGGAAATTTCTTTTTATTCTCAACTAGGCTACATAGAGCGCTATGCTTAGAATTATCTATCTTATAGCATTCCAAAACTCTATTCACGTCACATTTACTAAGAAAACTTTATGTGACTTAGTTACACTTCCACAAAGCTGCTTACCTATATGCACATGACTTTGAGGGTTTACATGACAGCATACAATAATGTGCTACATGACCTTAAGTGTTTACAAGACAGCATACAATAATGCGCCATAGAATCCTAGGTCTTAACTTCGCAACCTTATAAGAAGTAAAATAAAGATAAGCTGCTTAACGGTTACAGATCGCCCATAGATGGCTCTCCGCTAACCTATTACTTAAATGGAGTGTAAAATCTGATATGGAGGGCACTTAGTTAGGGATATAGGCAACAAACTAGTGCAATTCCCAATTGGGAAACATTTTGCTCCATCATCCACCTAACTAACATAAATAATACTTAATTCCTTATCTCTACTACACCATTGTGTTGCTGAGTACTAGGAATAATCAATTTTATAAGCATCCATTTCTATTCACAAAGCTATCTAAAATAACTCAAATAGATACTCGCCACCTTGGTCAAAACTAAAAGCACAAAAGGTGTTATCTAATTGATCTCGACCTCATATGTGCAATGTCAAAAATCATCTCAAAACTTTTGACTTATGGGAGATCAAATAGTCTTGACTAAGATGCGTATCGTAATTTATAAATGTGTCGAGATTGAGGCTTAACTATCATACCCTTACACATATCTAGTCACAAATATCATAGTGGATTAAATGTACCGATACAAATTCCCTTCTGCGGCTTTCCTACTTACTTGTGCACAACCATTGCGAACAAAGTTACACATTCACATGAGAACAGGATGTCACAAGCGAGTGGGACATCTTCTCAAGCCATCCATGTCATCTTCTCATTAATGTGATTAAGTATAATAAGACACTGGTTCATGACCAATGTCATAAACTAATTCCAGTCATCTTAATGTATGAGTTCTTGAAGACAAGTTTTAAAGGTTTAGGCACAACTAGGTAATGAACCATGACTAATTCATGTTCACTAGATCATACAAGGATGTCATGGAGATATCAAGTGCGCCTAAGTTGCAAATTTAACTGGCAAGTGCTAATCCCCTGCACCTTCATGTCAATTTTATTCTCCATACACTTTACTGCATCTAGTTAAAAGATGACGATACTCCTCTTGCCATCTCTATTTCTTGTTTCATAGTTACTTACAATTAATTCTACTATCCACAAGAAAGAGAGAATAAACTATCAATCTATGACAGCTCCTGAAGTAACTTAAACGCGAATTAGGCTAAAGAGTCTAATTCAACACAATGCTCTCACAAGCGATACGCCAAATTCTTGGAGTCATAAAAACATTGTCGGCCTTGACCTTTTTATTACTATGCTGCAACGTTTGCGCTTAGTGGTAAACGTTATTAAAAAACGTTAGCCTAGCTAAGGAATCATACAAAGAAGGACCTCCTCATGTCTCACACTTAAGTGTGGAAACAGTAAGTGTCCAGACTTAGACAAGCTGGCAATGCTAATAGATTTTGCAGCCACTTGGCGCTAATCTTTTCACTTAGTGTTAATAGATTTTGCTGCTACTAAGCGCTAATCTTTTAACTTCAAGTGATATTTTAATGCACACTATTATAGTGCGTGAAATTTTGCTCTATCCACTCCCAACAGTTAGATAGAGAGCAAAACACTGCTCATACTGGCTACTCGTCTTACACTTAATGACTAATTCATTTAAGCTCGCATTTCTTGGATGACGTGACTCTTGAATGTTACTTTATCCAATGATGCAACATTATTACAAGTCAAATTACAAAGTCAATTTGCGCAGCTCAATAGTCAAGATCATATACAAATCTATTGAGGGCTTACTAATTTCACAACTCCAAAACTTGCCAATCAAAACTACGTAGCATGCTGCTAACCATAGAGCACATATCAGTTTTTATTGTGCCAAACAGGGTAACAAAACCACGGCGACTTTGAGTCATGTTTCCTTACTTTGGCTCAATTAAGGTCTGACCAAAAATCTCCAAGACTTTTTGCTCGTCTAACAAATATGATTGCATTGTTCACATTTGAACATCTCTACTAAGTCTAAGTCAACCAAATTAACTTCCATAAGCTAAGTCAATTTTGAGAGAAATATACATTGGGATTAATTTGATTAGCATAATATAATTTTGCCATAAAAATCTAAATTAAATAGTGACAATATTACACAAGTCGCAAGATCAAAAATCCGCTATGCTCGTAATCATCTCTTAAGCCACAAGTGACAATTATCTAAAATTTAATTTAATTCATGCACAAAATATTAGTTTTCGGGACTAAATCTACAAAGATTTCTCTTAACCGAACAACCTCCCATTGACTATGGCATGTCAAAATCATAATAAAATATTCTAATTCCATATAATAGCATCATAATGTAGATTCACAATCAACTCATGCTATGTTACAATTAATAATGAAATTTAAATAAAAAACAATTAATCATGCTATTCTAATCACAACATATAAGAAACTCTAGAGCAAAAACAACAATATACTGTATTTAATATTCAAATTATGCCATAACAGAAAGTATATCACTTCTGAAATTTTTCTAGAATTTTTTGGTATTTTCTGGAATTTTAAATATTTAATAAATACACATAAAATCAAAAATAAATATTCCAGAATCTGGAAAAATGCAACAATCATACCAGTAAATAGTAAACCATTACAATAGTCTACTGTAAAAATTTCAGCCTAAAAAACTTAGTCATGCAACCCCAGAAGCATTTTAAGCAGAAATAATGAATTATTATTTCAGAAAAATTATTTTTTATTTTCAGAAAATTTTGAAAATTTTACAGTAGATAAAAAAATTTAATTCTGAGTCTAACAGTACCAACCACGCTTAAAACAAAGTTATAACAAATTACTTATGACTATTTAAAGCAATTCTAAATTTTTAAAACAAACAAACAGAGCCTTAAAAACTAGAAGCCAAGCTGGCGCGGAAAAATGGCGCGGCATGGCTCAGTTTGGTGCGCGGCACAACGTGGGGCGCTCGCGTGAAAGATGCGGATAGCACGCGCATAGAAAGTACGGCTGACACTCGCGTAATGGCGCGTGGCAGCACGTGGCCGCCGCTAACGGTGTCATCTAGCTCACGCGGCGCCTTTGGGGTGTTTTCTGGCCCAATTTTGGTACTGCTGGACTCCATTTTTCAAAATAAAAATAATGGTGGTATAAAAAATGACATTTAACAAACCCAAATAATAGGGTGTATCACACTCTCCCTCTAATGAGAGTGTAAGTGCAGAAACTCTGCACTTCATCTTCTTCCTTAAGTCGCCAAAAACACAAAACGAACCCAAATTAGGGTTTCCTTTTTCTTATCAACTGTAAGTCGGAATCAGACCCATAATATACCATTTCAAAGGTATTGAAACAAGGATTCCAAATATATAATTTTCATAACATAGAAAACAAAGCATGTAAAACCAGCATGCAGTCAACGTTACGAAAAATTAAATATGAAACTCCATTTTTCTCAAAATCCGACCGTTGGAATTTTTATGAAACTTGGCAGATATATTATACATGAAATATACTACAACATATGTAAATTTTAGGTTGATCAGAGAAAGTTCAGAAAAATATTAATTTTTCATGCATGTATCATGTGTATATATATATATATATATAAAATATACATATTTTAATGCACAAAAAAAAGCACGAAAATACCAATTTATCACTCTGATACCAATGTAAGATATATCAAATGTAGCGGGTAAAAAGATTCAAGTCATACCTTAGGTGATGAAATCCGAAACGATGAACCTTATGGGTAAATCATGTGCTTCACAAACCACAAACTACGAACACCCAGCAATGGAGTGATACCACAGTATGAGTATCACCCACACTAGTCACAGTGCAAAGGCTTTATTGTTTTACAAATGGGAGAGAGTTAGAGAAAGAGTATAGGAAAAATATCAATCGTTATTCTTAAGCATCCCACATCCCACATTCCATATCCCATATATAACGTATATAATATAAAGGCTATCTAACTATCTATCCATATATGTTGATAAGATATGATAGATGTAAGATACAAGATAGTGGGTTATCCAAAACTAAGGATAGATAATAATTTAAATTCAAAAATCAAATTATTTAGATGATCTGATATTGGTTATGAGTCAGTGCCACATGGGTGCCCAAATCCGAGTCCAATGCCCAACCCAATTTCCAACAGTCTCCTTCAAGATTTGTATCATCGTCGTTCTCCACTGTCCACCATTCCATTAGCAGATCGAAACCCATTGCGGAAAATGAACCACATCAACACAACCACCAGAGTATCTATGTTCATTAAGAATTCACAATCAGCACTGATCTTTTATTCAAAAATCCATAAAAATTGAAAATTTATTACGAAAAAAAATCCCAAAAATCAAACCCAATTAATGGAAAGAAAAAGCCAAGTGATCTAGTTTTGCTATTGTGCAGATCTGTTGAGTTTATAATGCGAATTGAACAATCGATTCAAATAAATAAATCAAGAAATGAACAAACTCAAATCAAAATCAATTTTTTTCCTTCCAGTTGGCCAACAGTCTAGAAAGAAGAAGAAAAAAGAAGAAGAAGAAGAAAAAAGATAAGAGAATAGAAGAGAAGAAGAGAGGAAAGAGATAAAGCAGAGAGGAGAGAAAAACTAACAAATCAAACTCAAAAATATGGGAAAGGAAAGCTACAGAAAAGGAAAGATAGGTTTGATTGATTGAATCTCTCTGGGCATTGCTCCGTAACATACACACTAACAAATCAAACCCAAATCAGTCAAACCCAAAAACCAAAAATCAAAACCAATCAGACAAATCAAACCCAAAAATCAAAACCAATCAAACCCATAGCCACAAACCAGAACAAATAAATCAAGAAATGAACAAATCAATGAAGATGAAGAGTTCAAGGGAGAGAATGTTTGTCTTCTCACCGATGCCTCCACCCCTCCACCTACCGGCGCCGCCATCACCGTTGCAAACCCATCGTGACCCTCCTCTATCTTGTCTTTATCTTCTTCTCTCTTCCTCCTTTTCTCCTTCTTCTTCTGTCACCTTCTTCTGTCAAGAAAATAGAGGGGGAAGAGAAAAGGAAAAAAAATGCCCAAAACAACGTCGTTTTAGGTAGTCGAGCCATTCGGACCAACGTGTTTCGAGTTACGAAACATTATTCTTCTACCTAACATATGGCAATACTTTTCTAAGTGCCTATCATTGTTGATAATTATAGTTTGGATTAGTTACACCTAGAACTGTTATAAGTTATAACCCATGATCTAATGCTAATCTCTTCAGAAGTACTTCCTAATCATTCACTACAAAGGTGTACCACTAGCTGGTGTCACAAAAAATGTAGGCCACACTATTGTTTTGATCAAAATTATAAACTTTAAAAAAAGATTTTACCATAATAAAATATTCTCTTATTTGATGTCATTGAATAATAAAAAAGTAACGTAAATAAAATAAATGGACAATTCTTATTTTCTGTTTAATATAATCTTATTGTGTCATTATTACAATATTTAAATGGGTAAATTACACTTTCCATTCCTATATTTTACATTTAATTTCATCTTTTTCCCTGATCATTAATTCCTAGGCTTTGAATCAAGTAGCTATTTGATCCATTTGCTTTATGTCGTTTCCAAAAGTGACGAAGAACAATTAATTACACTATACACCTTTTTACTTTTATCAAAATCTTATTTTAATCCCTCTACTCTAATTTTTAGTACTCCTTTACTTTTATCAAAATCTCATTTTAACATCCACACTTTAGTTTTTCTATCAATTTTTTAGATGATGTTATTATTCTTCTTCTTCTTCTTCTTCTTTATTTATTTATTTATTTATTTTAATCAATAGAAATTTCCATTAAAGTAAAGATTGACCAATGGCATTTACAAGGAAATCATTAACAAGTTTTCACTAAATTAAGGAAAAATCTTGTGTAAAACAAAGGAAGATTCCCCAATAAAGCACCTAAGATAAGCTATAGATAGATCTAGACATAACATTTATACTGCAAAGCAGAAGTCGATCATAAAAGCTTGACACTAAAATAAGTCTAACATAAATACATAGGCTATATCTAAACTATGTGGGTAACCTATGAATACACCAAAACAAAAAAACAAAACACAAACCCTCAAAATCCATAACTCCAGGCAATGGTAGCGACGGATCCGCTGGTAGAAGGTGGTGAAGCAGGATGATGGCGGCAGATTTGGAGAAGGGGTAGTAGATCTGGCGGAAAAAGAAGGTGGACAGGTGATGATGATGATCGAAACAGAAGGCGCAGAACATGGAAGCGACGCTGGAGTTGATCGGAGGAGAGAAGAAAAGAGGCAGCGCATCCATGAAAGCCATGGCCGAAGTTGAAGCAAAAGGAGATAAACATCTCACAAAGGAGGGAGAGGGGGAAAGCCCAAGGCTTCCAAGTTATTGAATAGAAAACATGGAAAAGAAAAAGAGAAAGGGGTAAGAGGAGGGGAGAAGAGGCCAGAGGCCACTGGAAAACCCCCTCCCGCACTCCAGCCGTCACTCACGCCTAAACCCTAAGTAGAGAAAAGTATAAAGAGAGAAGCTCTCACAATTAGACGATGTTATTCAATTGGACCCAATTGTAACTTGCCTAGAAGTGCGAGAGTGGAATTGGCTGAAATAATTAAAAAATTAAAAGGTAAAATATGATTCAATATAGAGTATAAGGCGTAAAGTGACCTATTTAAATTATCATTGTTGATCATTACCTACCCACTAAAAATGGTTGAACAAAGGCCTTCCAATACAAGTGGAGTAAGATGCCATAAACCAAATCAGTCACTGAAAAATAGAACATAGAGGCAAAAAAGCACAACTGAAATGGGGTCAACACAAATAATTTCTAAAATTTTAGTGTTTAGTTCAATAGAATGAAATGAAATAGAATGAATATTTGGTTCGTCAAAAAAATATTAAAAATGGAATACAACTAGAATCATTATTGATTATTCTAAAAGAAAAATCATTTCATAAAAAGACTAAAAATAATCATTCAATTTCACTTTCATTCCAGTGTAAAGAGTATTGTGTTTGACTGTTTGCTTCCCAAAGTGCTTGTTTTTATCCTACTAAATATGTGTAGACCACACCCATGAGAAATAGTGCTTGCTTATGATTAAAGAATGCAAGCAATCAAGAAAATTATACCTTTGAAACCATAAACAAAGACTGATTCAACAAAGTTAAAAGACTTGTGGAACGAGTGACCTATCTCCTATAGTTATTTTACTAATTTATATGTCAAACTCACTCATCAAGAAATCATTTCCTCACAACCAACCATTGCTATGTCTGTTTTCAACTCATGGAACTCCCCTCCTCCGATCACATACTTTCCTTTGTTCTCTTATCTTCTTCTACTTTGTGATCACCCTTTTACTACTTCCATCGTCATGCAAATGCACTGAGCTTCAACCTCACCAATATTGATCCAACGGTTAAAAATATTGTCATAGAAGGACATGCTTATGTTTCCAACAAAGGTATCCAAATCATCCCTATAAATAAAGTGTGGAAAGCTAGTCGAGCCACATATAAAGATCCTCTTCACCTTTGGGCGAAAGCTTCTGGAAAACTTTCTGACTTCCACACCTATTTATTGTTTGTCATTGACTCAGAAGGGAACTTGAGTTTTGCAGGCGGGTTTGCATTCTCCCTTGTTTCTAATGATTTCACTCCGATGAACGCATTTGGTGCTGCGATGGGTCTTCCAATCTTGTCAATCTACCCCCCCAAACAGACTCCATTTGTTGCCGTGGAGTTTGATACCTTTCAGAATGTGGATTGGGACCCACTCAACACATGCCAATGACTCATGTAGGTATCAGTACCAACTCTCTCAAATCGAATGTTACTGCAATATGGCACAATAACATAACACATGGGAAAGATAATGAAGCTTGGATAAGTTATAATGTTAAATCCAAAACTTTGAGGGTTGTTTTCACTGGATATATAAATAACAAGAGAATTGAAAGTTCCCTTAGTTATCAAGTTTATCTTAGGAAATACTTACCAGAATGGGTTACAGTTGGCTTCTCAACTGCGATAGGAGATTGTTTTGAGAAACATATTGTTAAATCATGGTCACTTGATTCAAGTTTGTAAATAGATGTGCCAGCCAATCCCAGTCCTGGTCGAGGCCCCTGTAGACACCCCATTTTTGACCACCCGTAAGACTTGTGCGCTTGGTCTAGTGCACTCAATGATGAAAATTGTATTATGTGATTCGAATCCGTAACGAAGGAATTTAGGTTTGAGCTTTGAAACCGATCCCAAACCTTTCGTATTTGCATTGATTGTACCCTAGAAATTCATTTTTGCACCTTGTGCTGCCCTACACTAAGCCTAAAACAGAGAAACAGAGGAACATTTTAGGGACCGAACGTGCCCCATTTGGAGCCAGCCGTGGCTATTTGGACCCAGCCATGCCTCACTAGCGATACACACTATTCTGGGCGAGAGCCCGCTAGCTAGGAGTGGGCAGCAGTTTATCCAATCCACATAAATTTGACCCTACCCGCACGCATGAATAGGGCTGGTGCGAGTCTATTTTTCCACTCAAAATCGAGTTCGGGTCAGACTTGACCCTACCCGCATAGATCTGTATCTGTCCGCAAGTTAGGTATAAAATAAAATAAAAATTTCCCCACTCCCAAATATATTTTTTTGAACAGAACCCCACTCCACTCCTAGATTGGTCCAAAAAAAAAATCCTCTTTGGTCCTCTCTCTCTACCCAGCTCTTTCTCTATCTCTCTCATCTCGCCATTGTCTTTCTTTCTCTCTCTCATCTCACCTACCTCTCTCTTCTCTCCTCCTCGTCGTCGTCACCACCACCATCTCTCGCCTCCTTACTCGCATTCACCACCATCTCTTGCTTCCTTACTCGTGGTTTCTTTCCTCTCCTCCCCTTATCCATCTCTCTTATCTCTTCTCGTCGTGACACCGTCGTCTCTCGCAAATCAGCCTCTGCTCTATCGTCGCTCCATCACCCAGCCATGCGTTGTTTGCTCACCGCCATCCCCTCATTTTCTCTTTGTTACCGTCGCAAATCGTAAACCAGATCTGGAGATTTCCAGATTTAGAAGATGTAGACACTGCACAAAAAAAAAAAGAAAAAAGTGTTTCGTTCCACAAAGTATGAGTCCCAAATCTAAAATCCCCCATGGCTGATGGCTTGGTATGTCCCAGTTTCATTGCACAAAGAGTTTTTCATTGCACAAAGTGTTTCAACTTGGTTTGTATGAAATTGTTTGTTTTGCTTTATGTTTGTTTTTTTTGTCCAAAAGCATATCTCAGAAAAATGGGAAGGGGGAGGCCCCAAAGCAAAGCCCAAGAATCAAATTTAAAAAAAAAATAAAAAAAATCTAATTTACAAATTGCCCGCATCCGCCTGCATAACCGCATGACCCACCCGTGCAACCCGCAACTTGCATTGCGGGTGGATGCGGTTCCATTTTTTCCTAACCCGCACCCAATCAGGCGGGTCCAACCCGCCACCCGAACTGCGCATAACCGATCTGTGAACACCCTTATCGCCAGCTGTCTATTTTTGAAGATATTGTCAACTTGTTTTGCTCAAATTCTATAAATATGAGGTTATACCTCTGTTTTGAGGGTTGGAAAATTTCTAAATAACATATACACACATTGAGAGCTCTTTCTTCCTATACAATTAACCTTGGAGCAAACCTATCTCTCTTGATCAATACCCATACACCATACACCACCTTAGATCATAACCTTAGAGCCTCAGTTGAGGCTTGTGCATCATAATTCAAGCTTGAGAGTGTGCTTTAACCAAGTTTATGTTACAAACAAAAGCTTGCTTCTTTGAGAGGTATAAGCTTATCACATTCTCTTTTACCTCTTTTCTATCTCTTGCTAGTTACTTCTTGTGTCTTTGTGTTGTATTGAGTCCATTTCAAGTGTTTACACTTGGGTGTGGATAGCTACCAAAGGGTAGGAAGGCTAACACCCTTTCTTACACCTTACTTCATAGCTCAAACCCTTGTTTTTACACTCTCTTCTTTGACCTTTTAAACTGATTTTCAGAGTTTAATAAAGGCTAAAGAAACATGGTTTGAGGGTTTAAAAAATGGAGAGGTTGGCCACCTCTCCTTACTCTTGTTTACTAGCTTTGTCTTGCCTTATTCTCTTCTATCTTTTTTTATGTTCTTAGAATAATTTTTGCCACTGTTTTAGCATCTTAGAGGCTGTTTTAGGGCTGTCCTGGTTTATTTAATTAGTTCATGCTTTGGTTAGTTTGCTTGTTATATCATAAGTTCTCATAAATAGCTTGTTGTATATTGTTCTTGGCCTTTCTTTGTTTAACTTCCATGTCAAGAGTCCCATTTTAATAATCAAGTTCGCATTCATTTCTGCAACCTCCCTCTTTTCTTATTTTCTTCTTTTGTTTGAGAGTTATTTCAACCGATTGAGGTTATTCAAAACATGGAAAAGAGATCCAGGCTTAATGGCTTAATCTTTACGGAGATTCATCGTCAACGGCATAGTCTTTCTTTTATGTTTAGAAGCACCTCTCGTTTGACATTTCTTCTCATTTAAAGGACTTAACCATCATCTTGGACAAATGGACTAAAGAATGGAAAAGACTAAGAACATTGGCTTGAAATGAACCAATCCACATAAAGAAAATGAGTCATATTGCTTGGATTCGATCGGACATTATGCCGAGTCTATTGTGTCAAGGGTCATCATATGTCAATTCAGGATGTTTTGATGAACTTTGAAGCATCTCTACCTCCCTCTTTGAGCTTACTCTATGATAGGAGGGAGTGGTGGTTGTTGTTCATTGCATTCATTGATTTTTGTCCAAATTGTGTCCGAAATCATCAAGCAATAAAATTGCTCATTGATGGTTTCGGAAATGACTTCGTTCTTCTCTTGAGGCACCCCATGACAGAGAAGGGCAGAAATGACAAACTATAGCGATTTCGGTTTTGACCCGTTGTCTATTGTATTCCGGACTTGGGTTGGTATGGTTTAGAATGGTTATTCATATCTTGTTTCCCTTGTCTCCCATTTTATTTTGGATATTGGGTTGTAACTGTGCATTTGGAACAGGTTGGTTGCTTGTATTTCCACACCTGTGATGCTCAGATTTTGGCTTTTTCGCTCGAGCGGGCATTCTTGCGCTCGAGTAGGCTTCACAAATTTTGCTTCTCCGCTCGAGCGGGACTTGTCAACTCTCAGTATTTTTGCAGACCTGCAAATATAGGAAGAGTGCATTAGACGCTCGAGCGTCTAGTCTCATGCTCGAGCAAAACTTTGTGTCCATGCTCGAGCAAACTGCGTGTATAACAGTCCGTGAAAATGTCATTTTGAATCACTTTTTCATTTCTCTCTCTCTCTCTAAAACTTTCCAAAAACCTAGATATACACATTCTCTCTCTAAAACTCACCTTCTCTCTTAGATTTCATCTAGATCCGTTGATCCCTTCACTTTGGTGCCTTTGAGAAAAAAGGTAGAGCACCTTGGGAGCTTCGTTTTGATCTGATTGGATTTCAATTTCGGAGTCATTGAAGCTTGGTCCTCATTTCATTGGTATTCTAACTTGAGGTAGGGATCTTTCTACACATTCATATGACCTTTAGCATAGTTATTTGTCATTTGTGTAACAATGGTGTGATTTGGGAATATTTTAGGCAAAACCTAGGGTTTAGGTATAAAATGGAAAGAGGGATTTTGGGTGAAGGTGAAATAAATGATTGAGGGGTTTGAAAATGATGTTATGTTGTGTCAAATTTAATGATTTTGGCACTTGGTTATTGTTTGGGAAAAAGGGGGGGAGTTTGCCCTAATTGGATCAAACTATTATTTTGTATAAATAATTGAAGTTGACATTGAAAATATGAGACTAGAAGGGTGTTGGTACGAATGGTGAAATTGGTTATGTATTATCTCATTATTTGGAAATTTTGAATAAATTATTTGTCATGAGATTGTATAGCTGGATTGGGCTATCGATGGATGATAGCTTTGCTTGTTGTAAAAATTGCATGTGGATTCGGTGAACTGAAACTAGTCCATGGTTGGTTGTCACTGAATATGACTATGTTTAAATACATTGTATATGTATGATTATTTGGGAGTGGAAAGGGGATGTGCTCCACGTATGATTATGTGTTTAAATACATTGCATATGTATGAATGATTGTTTGGGAGGAGAAAGGGGATGGACTCCATTATAATTAAGTTGGCCGGAGTGTCCTGGGTGAAAGTCCCGAAATTATACATGAGTGTCGATTCCACGGACGAAATATCCGTAAAATGGCAATCATAGTGCTTGTATAGCCTACGTTTACCTGGGTCCCATTTGACAGTTTCTCTTGGACAAAATATCCGTTAAAGGACACTTTGAAGTGTTTGTATCTTGATGAGGTGATTGTTGAACCTTCGAGTTGTAGTCTCATTTGGATTGTTAAAGAAATTATGAAATTGACTCATGAATTAAGACAAATAAATGAATTGGAAATGAATTGGAGGAAAACTGGATTATGATTTGAGATTTGATGTCTTATGAGAATATAAATTGTGGGTGTTTTATCATAGACATTGTATACACTCGTTGTACTTATACCTTTGTTAAATTTCATATATTGTGTTAGATGATTCCTACTAGGCTGTGGCTCATCCTATTTGAGAATAACATTTTCAGGTGTTGGTGACTTGCCTCCACCAAGGCAATAGCTTGGAGGGACATTTTGGGAGCAAGAGCTTCTTTATTTGAATTGTATATTTTTGTAAAACTAAGGGCTAAATGTGTATGAGATAGTCTCTCTTTTGTTGTACCCAAGTTAAAGCTTGGAAATGTGTAAGCCAATAGGGCATTTATTTACATGAACTCTTTTGTAATACCAAATCTATGTAATGGAAGGAATATTTACTCTAATATATGTTGTTATTTATAAACATTTTGGGATGTATTTATTGCATATTTTTTGGGGCGTTACACAAACAGAGCTTGACACTGCTTTGTCTGCACTGTTTTCACTTTAGAACACAAAAATAGGATTTTACATGAAATTATGGCATGGTCGGTCCTCTTTGGACCCGACCGTGCCTCATTTAGGGCCAGGCGGTCTCCAATGTTTGGTCAGCAGTATGTTTTGCAGAAAACAGAAGGCAGTGGCTGAAGGTAAAATAGAGCAGCCTGGGTAGATAGAGCAGTTCTTGGACACTGTGCATGCAACCCTTGTGCATCCTTGCTCGCATCAATGTTGTAAATTATTGCTCTGAGTAGTGTTGCAAATTAATTATTATTGTTGTAAATTAATTATTATTGTTGTAATTATTATCATTGCCTATTTGTAATTGTTATAGCTAGCTAACTTAGATAGCTAGTTTATTATACCCTTGTTGTAATAAAAGTAGTTAGCTAGTTAATTCTTTAATTCATTCATTCGGGTTTGTAATAGTTAGTTTATTCGGACACTCAGACATTCATTTGGACCCTTTTGCATGAGAGCAAATATGTAATAAGTGTGTATGTCTTCAATCCCACGTCTTTCTCCCTTTTATTTATCCGCTTATGATGGTAGCATAAGAACATCATGTTTACTTAGCATTTTCCATGTTTGCATACACTTGTCTTACATACATCAAGCTCGACTCATCATTCTAACAAGCATTGTCATTTAAATACTTCTTTGAATACGTGTTTAAAACCGCATGCTAACAAATTGATTCAAATACCATGTTAGTAGTCGAGCCCATTAATTACATAATTGTATGCGTTGCATTAGTCATATATTGTGGATCTCTCAAATAATCCCGAAGCATAGAGATATGAAATACATTGTGCATATGTTCCATGACTTATGGTAAAGCTACCCCGATACGTCACTGAATTAATCTTCACAAGGATTTCATAGGGTCCAATATATCTTGGTGCCAATTTTCCTTTCACGCCAAACCGTGTCTGGCCTTTCACTGGAGTCACTTTGATAAATATGTGATCCCCGACTTCATATTCCCTGTCTCTTCTTCAAACATCAGCATAGCTCTTCTGGCAGCTTTGTGCAGTTTTCAGTCTTTGTTGAATCAATTTCACATTTTTAGTTATTTCTTGTACCAGTTCCGGTCCCAATAAAGGTCTGTCACCTACCTCGGCCCAACAGATCGGAGAATAGCATTTCCTACCATACAAAGCTTCATATAGGGCCATACCAATACTTGTATGGTAGCTATTATTATACACAAATTCGGCCAGAGGAAGGTAAGTCTCCCAATTGCCTTGAACGTCTAACACACACATCCGTAACAAGTCTTCCAATGTTTGAATGGTCAGTTCTGATTGGCCATCTGTTTGTGGGTGATAAGCACTGCTTAATTTCAATTCAGTCTCCAAAGTTTGTTGCAAACTCTGCTAGAATCTTGAAGTAAACTTGGGATCTCTGTCAGACACTATGGACACTGGAACTCCATGTAATTTCATAATCTCATTGACATACAAATTAGCCAACTTATCCGCATTATACAAAGATTTGATAGGCAGAAAATTGACAGACTTATTTAAACGATCAACAATGACCCAGATAGAATCCATACCTCGAGAAGAGTGAGGCAGTCCAACAATGAAGTCTATCGTGATATGTTCCCACTTCTATTCCAGTATTGAGAGAGGCTGAAGTAATCTAGCGGGTCGTTGATGTTCAGCTTTAACTTGTTGGCAGTGAAAAACATCTAGCCACAAAATCTGCAATACACTTTTTCATTCCCGGCCACCAGAAATTTTGTTTCAAATCATGATACATCTTCGTAGTCCTCGGGTGCATAGCAAATTTAGAAGTATGAGCTTCAGTCATAACACGCTTTCTCAAATCAAAAACAATCTGGCACACAAAGTCTGTTATGAAATTTCAACACATCGTTTGCCAATATAAATCCCGGCCTTGGTTTTGAGTCTATCTCATCTACAATCTTTTTCAGAAATTCATCTTGCAATTGCTTCTCCCTAATTTCTTCAATGATTGCAGGCTGGGCAGAGATAGCGGCTACGATTTCGCCTTGTTCTCGTAATACAATCTCAATCTCATTCTTTTCCAAGTCACATAGTAATTCTTTCTGACTGGTGAGTAAACATGACAAAGTTCCCACTTACTTTCGGCTCAAGGCATCTGCCACAGTATTAGCTTTTCTCGGATGATCTGCAAATCGTAGTCTTTGATCAATTCTAACCATCTTTTCTGTCTCATGTTCAATTCCTTTTGGGTGAAGAAATATTTGAGGCTTTTGTGGTCTGTGTACACTTCACAAGTCACACCGTGCAGATAATGTCGCCAAATTTTCAAAGCAAACACCATTGCTGCCAATTCAAGATCACGAGTCGGGTAATTCTTTTCATGTGGTCGGAGTTGTCAAGAAGCATAAGCAATTACCTTTCCATTTTGCATTAATACACAACCCAAACCTTTGTAGATGTATCACTGTAAATCTGAAACCCATCAATACCATTAGGCAAAGTCAAAATCGGTGCAGTTACTAATTTGGTCTTCAACTCTTGGAAGGCAAACTCTCTTTGATCATTCCAATCAAATGATACATTTTTCTGAGTTAACTGGGTCAAAGGCATAGCAAGTTTTGAAAAGTCTTTCACAAATCTTCTGTAGTAGCCTGCAAGTCCAAGAAAAGTTCTAAATTCTGATACATTTATCGGTTTAGGTCAGTCCACAATAGCTTCAATTTTCTGTGGGTCTACCAATATGCCATTCCTGTTGATTATATGGCCCAGAAAGGCTACGTTGTCCAGCCAAAAGTCACATTTGGAAAATTTTGCATATAACTTTTTTTTCCTCAAAATCTGTAAAACAGTTCTCAAATGATTCTCATGTTCTTCCCTGTTTTTGGAGTAAATCAATATATCATCAATAAAGACAACAATAAATTCATCCAGAAATTGTTTGAACACCCTATTCATTAAATCCATGAACGCCGCAAGTGCATTAGTTACCCCAAATGGCATTACCAAAAATTAATAGTGTCCATATCTAGTTCTGAATGCAGTTTTCTCTATATCTTCTACCTTGACCTTTAACTGGTGATACCCGGATCTAAGGTCAATTTTAGAAAACACTTGGGCTCCCTGGAGTTGGTCAAATAGGTCATCTATTCGAGGTAATCGATATTTGTTCTTCACGGTTACTTTATTCAACTCACAGTAATCAATACATAGCCTCAAAAATCCGTCTTTCTTTTTGACAAACAACACTGGGCCCCCCCAAGGTGAGGTATTCGGACGGATGAATTTCTTGTCTAAGAGTTTTTAGAGTTGAACTTTTAACTCTTTCAGTTCAGTAGTCCACATTTTATACAGAGTCTTAGAGATATGTTGTGTTTCAGGTACTACATCAATGGTAAACTCAATTTCCCTATCAATTAGGTTTCCAGGTAGATTATTACGAAACACATTAGGAAATTCACAAACCACAGGAATAGCTTCCACACCGGTACTATCCGAACATATAGTCATTACACTGCACAAGTAACCCCGACAACCTTTTCTCAACAATTTTCTGGCTTTCATAAATGAAATCAAGTATGGTGGAGGAACTACCCCATTCCTAGTGAAAACAAACTCAGGCATACCAGGTGGTTTAAACGTGACAGTTTTATTCACACAATCAATAGTGGAACAATATTTCGACAACTAATCTATGTCCAATATACAATCAAAGTGGTCAATGCTCAAAGGCATCAAATCAACATACAATGTCATATCACCAATCAAAACATCACATGTACGATATACATAAGTGCACATCACAAAACTTCCTAATGGTGTAGACACAGATAGTATGCAATTCATAGGTTCTAATGATCTAGCCAACTTCCGAGAAAAAGCATGCAACACAAATGTATGCGTAGAACTAGAATCAACCAGTACATAGGCATTCTGTGCACAGATAGAAATTATACCTGACACTACTGGCTCAGTATTCTGTATATCCCCGGGTACTAGAGCAAACACTCTCCCTTGCCTTAGTGTTTCATTCCCGGTGGTATTCCTGGCATTAGTTCTTGCATTGGGCCTCATTACAGGAGTAGATCCGGCTGAACTTGATGTTGGATGATTTGCATTGTCAAACCTCATTAGACAATCCTTAATTATGTGACCGGTGTTGCCACACCGAAAACACGCGTCCGATGCACGATGACACATGCCTTTATGTTTCTTTCCACATTATGAACAGATTGGCATAGAACCACTACTTTGGCTTGAGCTGCTTGAAGATCCAGTATTTTGCTTTTTGTTCGCGAAGAAGGAATGGCCCTTCCGAAAATTAGACCCAGATCTTTTGCTTCTCTATTCTGTTGTTGGTGCCTTGGCTTGTTTCATTGCTGCCAAGGTGGCTTCAACCATTATCGCTTTGTCTAAAAATTCTACATAGGTAGGTAATTTCAAGACGTCTACTCGGTCAAACACTTCCAGATCCAGTCCGCCTTGAAATTTCTGTGCCTTCTTGTAATCAATATCCACCATATGTGGAGCAAATCGAGCCAACTCAATAAATTTGGCCTCATACTCAGCCACGGACATCCTGCATTGTTTAAGTTCTTGGAATTCAGAAACTTTCCGATCCCGAAAACACTGAGAGAAGTATTTATTGTAGAAGATCGCATTAAATTGTGCCCATGTCATATTTCCATTAATGTTTCGGATTAGCAACCACCACCTCCAGGCTTCATCTTTCAGAGTGTAGGTGGCCAGAAGGACTTTCTGAATCTCAAAACAAGGGAATACGTCAAATAGTTTCTTCATTTCAAGTAACCATGTTTCTACTTTTAACGGTTTAATGCCATCCAAAAAGGTTGGCGGTTTCATTTTCAGGAACTTCTGAGTTAAATTATGAGATCATTGTTATCCAACTCAACTTTGACCAGCGGGGGAGGTAAGGCTTGTTTCCTCTGTTGTTATCAAGTCATTGCCTCAGTTAAAGCTACAAGCATTTGTTCCATGCGGCTCATTCAAGCCTCAGATGATTCAGTTGTTCCATCACTTCTTGTATTTTCCATTTGCTATAGGTAAACAGAATATTATAAACATAGGCAAATAGTCATTTTATAACATTCAGATCATTTGTTTCCATATCATGTGATCATAATCAGATTGAGGTTTTCACTTTCAATAAACACACACTTACACATGCAGATGGAATGCCCCTACTTCTTACTAGGACATCCTAAGCTCATATAGACTCATGTGTGTGGTAGAACACGTGCTCTAATACCACTCTGTCACGACCCAAACCTACCGCTATAGGTTTAGCATCGTAACTGGCCAGTAATCCTTGGATTACCAAAGGCCTCTTAACAAAATAACATATAGTTAGGGGCTGCGGAAGTAAATATATAAACTATACATAGTCCATTGAGCTGTGAAGATATACATGGAACAGATAATTTTAAACTTTTATAAACTTACGAGTGACGTTAAAAGTTACAGTATTTATACGTCACTCCATGTACACATTAGCAGAAATCTTGACCGAAAATCAAAGAAACTAAGCCTATTACATTCACAAAAACAACCACTAAACTTGACTTAACTCGGAACCTCCTCGGGAGGCAGAAAGGCTGGCTGACAAAAACTGAGACACCAAGTTCTCAACTCTAAGGCAGGTCACTTGCCTGATCACTTACATACATAATATAAATAGTGAACGAGAGCCTAGTGAATAATAATAATAGAGTAAAGGGGTTAAATGAATGATGTCTCATAACTAAGTCTGTATACAGAATAGATTCATATTCATATTCGTATTCTTGTTGAGTCATTGACAGAAATCAGAATTCATGCTTGATCATACATAGTTCATCTGTTAGCACTAACAGATCATATACAGAGCATCATAGATCATACTTGTCAGTTCCATAGAGGAACCTTCGGTCGAGTACGGATAACTTGTCAGTTCCATAAGGAACCTCCGGACTGGGAATGGATCACTTGTCAGTTCCATAAATGAACCTCCAGCCGGGTGCAGATAACTTGTCAGTTCCATAAGGAACCTCCGGTCTGGGTACAGATATCGTACTTAATTCACAACATTAATGTCACAAATATTTGCCAAAGTTGGACAATTATTTATAGTACAAAACATAGCATTTCATAGAACATATCTTATTTCATTTGCAAAAAACGATTTAACTTGAACATGGCTTTACTGAGTTATTACTCATAGATAACAGATGGCTCCAAGTGAATGGACAAAGTAGGTAATTCAGAGATTTTGTAGCGCGTGACCTACACAGATACAGAATGAATACATACTAAATTACACACCCGGAATCATCAACTTAGTTCTTTCTTGTCTTGGTGTGTTTCTACTCTTCTATCCTCATTATGGTGTCTTAAACTTGGCCTAGGAATGCCTAGGATGGAATGAGGATGCAAAAATGCACTTGAAAATACTTAACAAAACTTGCTGGAAACAGGGTCTTCGCTCGAGCATAACTTCCTACGCTCGAGCGGACGTCCAAAATGTAAGTGGTTACTCGAGCACAAGATTTGTCGCTCAAGCGGTCTGTAAACTTTTGTAAAAGTGCTGGTTACTTGATTTTTTCGCTTGATGCTCACTCGACGCTTGCTCGAGCGTGAGAGACATGTCCTCGCTCGAGCGCAACTTTTGTCGCTCGAGCGGTCTGCAAAGCATAAGAACTTCTGGGAGCATGCATTTCACGCTCAAGCGGACTTCTGGTCACTCGAGCGGAAGTGCATGCACTCAGAGTGGTCGCTCGAGCGTAGGAGCAGATTCTGGAATTTCCAGAATTGCTTCAAATTCAACCCCAAACTTGCAAATTATGGTTTCTTCGGCCAAAAACTTGAGGAATCACATATGAACTTGGAAAACATGAAGAATTTAAAACCATTTTGCAAAACCAAAGCCCAAAAACATGCCAATTGTGCAAAACTCAACTTAAAACTTGAGAATGTGATGTAAACATGACATGCATGAATTGTCTTGACTTCAAAACTTCCAAAACATGATCTAATACCACAAAATGACTTGAAACTTGATGCATTCACAAAGTTAAAGTGAATTAGCAACATGCATGAGGAAATTCTTGGAAAATAACTTCAAAATGTTAGGAATTATGCATACATGCAAGGTATGAGTCAAATTTCTTCCTTTCTAGTTCAAATCTCAAGTTCACATACTTAATCTTTTGAATTCATGTTCTTAATGCCACAATCAAAGAACTTAAAGGTTGAATTCTTACCTAAACTTTCCAAAGTGAAAGCTAGAGGCTTATTTCTTGAGTCTCTAAGTCCAATTCTTCCCTTTCTCTTAGCAATCCCTTAGTTGAGCTCAAAGCTCTCTCTCTCTCTCTCTCTCTCTCTCTCTCTCTCTCTCTCACACACACACACACACACACACACACACACACATACGTTTGGTTTGTGTGTATATGCTCAAGGATGTGTTGATATGAACAAAATGATGAGTGAATCATGCAGGGAGTCTTATATAGGCTCACTTAGTGGTAATTAATTAAAGTTAATCTAATAGGCATTAATTAATCTAATTAATTCATTCCGAATCAAATTCCAATTGAACTTACCATAAATTTCTAAAAATTCCAAATAACACATAAATCAAGTCAATTTCTGAATCGGGTGCCGATAAGGCCTTCAATTCGGAAACCAAAACGGAAACATGAATAGATCTTTCTACGTTAAACAGATATACACATAAATAAGGCAACATACAATGCAAAATTTCACTTGAATTACTTATTAGGCATAATTAAGGATGGATTAACGTTAATCATGGGTCGGGGTTATTACAGTTACTATATGTACCTTGAGCGGTGACTGTTTATATTTCTTGAGGAAACGGTTGGATAGAGTCTTATCACTGGTGTATGATCTGCGTGGGCGAAGTGAACTTAGTTGTCACATTGCTAGCTTTCTGAGTAGTGAGTCTGATGAAGGTTGGGTTGAGTTGCCAAGGGTGGTTTGTGAATACCCTGATGTTTTTCTTGAGGACCTTATTAGTTTGCCACTTCACCGGGAGATCGAGTTCTCTATTGATTTAGTGCCTGGCACGACACCGATTTCTATGGCACCATATCGATTTGCACTTGCTAAGTTGAGTGAGTTGAAGGTTCAACCCCAGAAATTGTTAGATAAGGGCTTTAACTGCCCTAGTACTTCACCTTGGGGAGCGCCGACCCTCTTTGCTAAAAAGAAAAATGGAGCCTTGCGACTTTGCATCGATTACCGAAAATTGAACAGGGTTACTGTTAAGAACAAGTACCCAATGTGTAACGCCCCAACCCTTCACATGTCATCGATATTGTCTACTTTGGGCCATGCTCGCACGGATTTGTTCTTTCCAGTGGGTCACCCATCCCAGAACTACTCCAGCCTAAGCACGTTTAACTGGGGAGTTCTACTAGGGATCTCACTACCTTGGAAAAAGCCTCGATACTATATAAGAGTCTAGGTTTTTACTTTTATAGTCTAGGAACTCCCTCTCCATTCCGGATATAGGACACTGGGACCTTACAATCCACCTCCTTAGGGCTGTACGTCCCCGTGCAGTAGCTTGCCAGCTCACAAGCTTGCCCACATGCACTGAGAGACTCCAGGGGCTCACACTCAGTACTCTAGAGAGTCGGCTCTGATACCATTTGTAACACCCCAACCCTTCACACGTCACCGATATTGTCCACTTTGGGCCACACCCGCACGAATTTGTTCTTCCCAGTGGGTCGACCATCCCAGAACTACTCCACCCTAAGTACGCTTACCTAGGGAGTTCTTCTAGGGATCTCACTACCCTGGAAAAGGCCTCGATGCTATATAAGGGTCTAGGTTTTTACTTTTATAGTCTAGGAACTCCCCCTCCATTCCTGATATGGGACACCGGGACCTTACACAATACCTCATACAGATGATTTGTTTGATCAGTTAAAGAGGTCTTGTTGTTTCTCTAAGATAGACCTGAGATCGGGTTACCATTAGTTGAGGATAAGGGAGCAGGATATTCCGAAGATGGCATTCCGTACGCGGTATGGCCACTATGAGTTTCTTGTGATGCCTTTTGGGCTAACTAATGCTCCAGCTGTATTTATGGACTTCATGAATTGGATCTTCCGTGAGTTCCTAGATCGTTTCGTGGTCATCTTTGTAGACGATATGTTGATTTACTCACCCTCTGAGGAGGAACATGAGGAACACTTACGAGTAGTGCTTGAATTGCTTAGAGCCCATAAGCTGTATGCTAAATTTGGAAAATGTGAGTTTTGGTTGAAATGAGTTAAGTTCCTAGGTCATGTGGTGTCCGGGGAAAGGGCGACTGTAGATTTATCCAAGATAGAGGTAGTACAGGATTGGGCACAACCTAAGAATGCTTTCAAGATTCGTAGTTTCTTGGGGTTGGCCGGGTATTACTGAAGGTTTGTGAAGGATTTCTCTAGATAAGCTTCACCGTTAACTAGGCTGACGAGGAAAGGAATCAAATTTGTGTGGAGTGAGGTTTATGAGAAGTCGTTCCAAGAGCTCAAGGTTAGACTTACCACTGCCCAAGCTTGATTATTCCGGAGAGGGGTTTAGGTTATTCAATTTATTGTGATGCCTCACGGGATGGTTTGGGTTATGTTTTGATGCAAGAGGGAAATATAGTAGCTTATGGCTCGCAGCAGTTGAAAATACACAAGAAGAACTATCTTACTCATGATATAGAATTGGCAACAGTGATATTTGCCTTGAAGATTTGGAGGCATTATCTGTTTGGTGAGAAATTTGAGGTGTTTTTCGATCACAAAAGCCTGAAGTATCTGTTTACACAGAAAAACTTAAATTTGAGGTAGAAAAGGTGGATAGAATTCATAGAGGATTATGATTTTGAGTTGCATTATCATCCGGGAAAGGCTAATGCTGTGGCCGATGCCTTGAGTAGGAAATCAATTAGCAGTGTGGCTTATATCGCCATTCGAGAATGGGAGATATTGGGTACTCTTGGGGAGTTTGACCTGCATCTTGGCGAGTCCATTGAATCTGCGGCCTTGTTTACAATAGTTGCCCAACCTACACTTATGAACTGAGTATTAGAAGCGCAAAGGGGTGACCTTGAGGTAGAATCCCTCCAAGAGAAGATTTTCGGTGGGAAGGTAGAAAGAGGCATAACCGTGTATCCCGACCAGAGTGTGAGATATCGTGACTGTTTGTTCATGCCAGAGTCTAGTCGAGAGGAAGTACTCTGAGAGTTTCACTATTCATGCTTTGCGGTGCATCTGGGAGGCACAAAGATATATCATGATCTAAGTCACCAGTTTTGGTGGAGAAGTATGAAGAAGGATGTAGCCGTATTTGTATCGAAATGCCTTACTTGTCAACAAGTGAAGGCCGAGCATCAGAGACCAGCGGGTTTGTTGCAACCCTTGCCTATAGCCGAGTGGAAATGAGAGCATGTCACGATAGACTTTGTGGTGGGTCTTCCAAGGACTCAATGGGGGTAATGATGCCATTTGGGTGGTAGTTGATTGGTTAACCAAGTCTGCGCATTTCATACCTATACGCATAAGTGATTCGGTAGACTATCTTGCTGACTTGTATATCAGGGACATAATGAGGTTGCACGGGGTCCCTGTGACGATTGTTATGGATAGAGATCCGCGTTTCACAGCTCGGTTGTGGCAGAGCTTGCAAAGTGCCTTGGGCACTAAATTGACCTTTAGTACTACGTACCATCCTCAGACTAACGGGCAGTCCAAGCGTATTATTCAGGTTCTTGAGGATATGCTTCGAGGCTGTGTCTGTGATTTTAATGGATCATGGGAGAGGCACTTGCCCTTAGTGGAGATTGTCTATAAAAACAGTTTCCAATCGAGTATTGGCATAGCACCATTTGAGGCCTTGTATGGCCGACTGTGTAGATGCCCGGTATGTTAGGCCGCGGTGGGTGATGCACCTTTGTTGGGCCCAGAGTTAGTTCGGGAAATGACGGAGAAGGTAGCACTTATTCGGAAGAGATTGGTTACGACTCAGAGTCGCTAGAAGAGTTATGTTGACTGTATGAGGAGACCCTTGTCTTTTGAGGCAGGAGATCATGTTTTTCTGAAAATATCACCTAGACGGGGTTTGATAAGATTTGGGAAGATTGGAAAGTTATCCCCTCGATTTATTGGCCCTTTTGAGATCCTTGAGCGAATTAAGGAGGTTGCTTACCATTTGGTGCTACCGCCACAGCTTTCCAGGGTTCATGACGTGTTTCATATTAGTATGCTTTGGAAATATGAGCCAGATCCATCACTTGTATTGGATTAGATTGACTTGGACATAGACAAGGATGCCTTGTATGAGGAGAGACCGATGAGAGTCTTGGATAGATGGGATCGAGTTTTGTGAGGCAAGACAATTTCCTTAATAAAGGTATTGTGGAAACACTATAGGATTGAATAAGCAACTTGGGAACGTAAATTGGAAGTCCGAGAAAAGTATCCGGACTTATTTGTTGATGTTTAAACATGTATTGCATTGCGATTATGATTGGTAGTAGGCGAGAACATTGTGTATGGTTTTTACATTTTGGAAGTATGAATCTATTATAAATATCGCATATGTTTGAGAATGTGGAATATCATATGTATTATATCACTTTTGGAAGCATTGTATGTGCTATGTAAAATTTTGAGAACTTGGACTTTGATTTAAACATTGCAAATGTTCGGGAAATTGTAAAATGTAATTTCAATACAAGACTTGTGTGTCGAGTCGATGGGAATGGATGACCGGAGGATGGGTCATGGTATTGAATTTTTGGAAATAACATTGTTGTGAATGGTCTAATGTTGACTTTGAACTTGATTTGTAATTTCGAGGACAAAATTCCTTAAGGGGGGAGGTTATAGCGATTCTGCTTTTGACCCGTTGTCTATTGTATTTCGGATTCGGGTTTGTATGGTTTAGAATGGTTATTCATATCTTGTTTCCCTTGTCTCCACTTTTATTTTGGTTATTGGATTGTAACTGTGCATTTGGAACAAGTTGGTTGCTTGTATTTCCAAACCTGTGATGCCCAGATTTTGGCTCTTCCGCTCGAGCGGGCATTCTTGCGCTCGAGCGGGCTTCACAAATTTTGCTCCTTCGCTCGAGTGGCCATTCTTGCACTCGAACAGGACTTGTCAACTCCTAGTATTTTTGCAGACCAGCAAATATTGGAAGAGTGCATTGGACGCTCGAGCATCCAGTCTCACGCTCGACCGGAACTTTATGTCTAACGCTCGAGTGTCACTTTCTATGCTCAAGCGGACTGCGTGTATAACAGTCCGTGAAAATGTCATTTTGAATCACTTTTTCATTTCTCTCTCTCTCTCTAAAACTTTTCAAAAACCTAGATCTATACATTCTCTCTCTAAAACTCACATTCTCTCTTAGATTTCATCTAGATCCGTTGATCCCTTCACCTTGGTGCCTTTAAGAAAAAGGTAGAGCACCTTGGGAGCTCTGTTTTGATCTGATTAGATTTCGATTTCGGCGTCATTGAAGCTTGGTCCTCATTCCATTAGTCTTCTAACTTGAGGTAGGGATCTTTCTACACATTCATATGACCATTAGCTTAGTTATTTGTTATTTGTGTAACAATGGTGTGATTTGAGGATGTTTTAGGCAAAACCTAGGGTTTGGGTATAAAATGGAAAGACGAGTTTTTGGTGAAAGTGAAATAAATGATTGAGGGGTTTGAAAATGATGTTGTGTTGTGTCTAATTTGATGATTTTGGTACTCGGTTATTGTTTGGGAAAAAGAGGGGGAGTTTGCCCTAATTGGATCAAACTATTATTTTGCATAAATAATTGAAGTTGACATTGAAAATGTGAGACTGGAAGGGTGTTGGTACGAATGGTGAAATTGGTTATGTATTATCTCATTATTTGGAAATTTTGAATAAATTATCTGTCATGAGATTGTATATCTGTATTGGGCTATTTGTGGGGGATAGCTTTGCTTGTTGTAGAAATTGCATGTGGATTAAGTGAACTGAAACTAGTCCATGGTTGGTTGTCATTGAATATGACTATGTTTAAATACATTATATATGTATGATTATTTTGGAGTGGAAAGGGATTGTGCTCCACGTATGATTATGTGTTTAAATACATTGCATATGTATGAATGATTGTTTGGAAGGAGAAAGGGGATGGACTCCATTATAATTAAATTGGCCGGAGTGTCTTGGATGAAAGTCCTGAAATTATACATGGGTGCCGATTTCACAGACGAAATATCCGTAAAATGACAATTGTAGTGCGTGTATAGCCTATGTTTACATTGGTCCCGTTTGACGATTTCCTGCGGACGAAATATCCGTGAAAGGACAGTTTGAAGTGTTTGTATGTTGATAATGTGATTGTTGAACCTTCGAGTTGTAGTCTCATTTGGATTGTTAAAGAAATTATGAAATTGACTTATGAATTGAGACAAATAAATGAATTGGAAATGAATTGGAGGAAAACCAGATTATGATTTGAGATTTAATATCTTATGAGAATATAAATCGTGGGTGTTTTATCATAGACATTGTATACACTTCTTGTACTTATACTTTTGTTAAATTTCATATACTGTGTTAGATGATTCCGACTGGGCTGTGGCCCACCCTATTTGGGAATAACATTTTCAGGTGTTGCTGACTTGCCTCCACCAAGGCAATAGCTTGGAGGGACATTTTGGGAGCAAGAGCTTCTTTATTTGAATTGTATATTTTTGTAAAGCCAAGGGTTAAATGTGTATGAGCTAGTCTCTCTGTTGTTGTACCCATGTTAAAGTTTGGAAAGGTGTAAGCCAATAGGGCATTTATTTACATGAACTCTTTTGTAATACCAAATCTATGTAATGAAATTATTATTTACTCTGATTTATGCTGTTATTTATAAACGTTTTGGGATGTATTTATTGCATAATTTTTTGGGGCATTACACAAACAGAGCTTGACACTGCTCTGTCTGCACTGTTTTCATTTCAGAACACAAAAATAGGATTTTGCATGAAATTATGGCACAACCGGGCCTCATTTGGAGCCGGCTGGGCTCCAATGTTTGGTCAGCAGTATGTTTTGCAAAAAACAGAGGGCAGTGGCTGAAGGTGAAACAGAGCAGCCTGGGCAAACAGAGCAGTTCTTGGACACTGTACATGCAGCTCTTGTGCATCCTTGCTTACATCAATGTTGTAAATTAATGCTCCGAGTAGTGTTGTAAATTAATTATTATTGTTGTAGTTAATTATTATTGTTGTAATTATTATCATTGCTTATTTGTAATTGTTATAGCTTGTTAACTTAGATAGCTAGTTTGTTATACCCTTGTTGTAATAAAAGTAGTTAGCTAGTTAATTCTTTAATTCATTCATTCGAGTTTGTAATAGTTAGTTTATTTGGACACTCGAACATTCATTCGGACCCTCTTGCATGAGGGCAAATATGTAATAAGTGTGTATGTCTTCAACCCCACGTCTTTCTCCATTTTATATACCCGCTTATGATGGTAGCATAAGAACATCATGTTTACTTAGCATTTTCCATGTTTGCATATACTTGTCTTGCATGCATCAAGCTCGGCTCATCATTCTAACAAGCATTGTCGTTTAAATACTTCTTTGAATACGTGTTTAAAACCGCATGCTAACAAATTGATTCAAATACCATTTTAGTAGTCGAGCCCATTAATTGCATAATTGTATGTGTTGCATTAGTCATATTGCATTATGTATGAGCATGCATTGTTTCTAACTATTTTATTTTCTTTGGCTTGCCTCGGAGTACTAGGTGAGCACTTAATTGCTTTAGCATCTTGCATTGCGTGTGATTGTTGCCATGCCAAACATAATACCATGAGACTAATTGCTTAAGTGATATACTTGTTTGAATGCCAGTGGATGAATTGTTAAAATTGGGACAAATTGATTAATGTACATACAAACTCATCTTTTCAAGTGACACGTATTAAAAACAAATTTTCAAACAAACAAGAAATCAAATGTTCCAATTTTTGCAACTTAGTTTATACTTTTGTGCAACACATAATAAAGTTAGCCTAATAATCAGAATAAGAGCATATAATGTAAATAAAAAACACATCATGATTAGTAGAGGCCGATCTGATCGGGCGAGAGAGGTGCTCAATTCATGACCTTCCCCTCTCGTACCTAAGTTCCCGAGCCGAAACACTTTGGTGATGACAGACTAATGGCCTTTGGCACAAGTCTTGGATTTCCTAAATTTTTCTAAAAAACATTTAGGTGGCGGCTCTGAAATCTGGCAAAACAGTCTTTTTTTTTTTTTTTTTGATTCAAATATCGATTTTTCAAAAAGAATTGTCGGATTTAGACTCTTTTTGTATTTTCACTATTTTACATTGTACTCGTAAAATCAAATTCAGAATCACAGGAGTCTAAACTGTAAGGCTTATCGTATTTCAAAAAGAGCACGAAAAGTCGAGCTACGGCCCCGGCCCCGACCCCAGTCAATGAGCGAAACCAAATCTCAAAACTAGCCCCAATCTAAGACCCAATGCAGTCATGACTTGTGTGTTTCAAGTTTTCAATGTTTCTTCTACAATAAAATCCTTTGCAACTCCCAATCAATCTGCATCACTTTTATATGCATGAATAAGTTGATTAATAATGTTATGGTTTATGTATAAGTTGATTAAAACATTTTTAGTACAATATTTTAATACGTGTAAGCCAGTTTTTGTAAGTACGGTATGTACTACGTTTTATATTTGTTCATGATTATCAAATGTTAACTACATTTACTAGTAATATGATGCTTCTTATAATAACTATATCGAATGTGTATTTATCTAGAGAGGATTTTCCAGACTTTCCATGAATACGACTCAAGTATGGGACATCATTTAGCAGTTGATTACGGTGGTAAGATACGGCACGCCATCAAAAGTATGACCACTTTGAGACATAACTAACACCAAATTTCTACAACTTGAACCACGTTCCGTGTAACCAAATTGGTGTTGATTATGTCTCAAAATTGATTGTGCTTAGGTGTTTAGACATGCACCTTTCTTCTCCTTTTGATTGATCAGCAAGTATATTAGAAACGCTAAAAAAATTCAAAAAGTACAAAGAATATAGTAACTCAAATTCTATTTAAATTTTTTTTAAAAAAAATTCATTAAAGACAAAAATAAGTCAAAAAAATCACTTTCCAAATCACCTTTTATATTGTATGTGCTCAGGATTGAGCCTAACTACCGGTAAGGAATAAGTTGTATTAGTAGTCCTTATAGTTTTATTTTGGTCCTTTTAGTTTTGAGAACTTGAGGCAAAATTTTATCATTATCTAATGAATAGATTTAAATAAATTGCTTGAGTGAAAGACAAGATCAGATCTCACACTACTCATTTGGAAAGGCATTGCTCCATTCTTGTTTTGACATTAAAATTTCGCTTCTACTAAGGTCTTATTTGAGAATAAGTTATTTTAGTAATTTTTTGACTTTTTACAAAAAGATATGTAGAAAAATAAAGAGAGTGATGTGATAACTTATAGTAACTTTTTAACTTTTTTGTTAAAATATGTAGTTGGCAAACGAGACCTAAGAGTGCACATAATATTCAATAAACTAAAGAATCAAATCCACCCAACCTCTTTGGGTAGGGGTTGGTTATGTTATGGACAAATTACATTAACAGTCCTTATAGTTTGAGGCTCATGTCCTATCTTTTCAATTGTGACATATTTAATTCTGAATTTTGAATATTGTTCCAAATAAGGACAATTGAAGATACCATTGCTTAATTTTAAGGGCAAAATCGTCAATTTGATAAAATATAAACTAATTTGATAAAAATAAATGTCAAAAAAATATTTTTAAATTTTTAAAAATTATTTCTATTCACGAAAGATAAAATTATATAAAATTGATAAATCTTTTAGACATTTATTTTTTATTTTACCAGATTAATTTTTATTATGTGATTGGATGATGATCATGTAATGAGTGGTTGTTAGGATTTTAATGTGTAATCAATATATTTAATATATAAAATATTTTTAGTTTTAGATTTTTTGATTTAATGGATTGGTTTAATAATGATATCAAAGTTGCCGCTATATTTGACTTTTGAAAAAATAGAAACTAATTTAATGAAAATAAAAACAACCACCCATTACATGATCGTCATCCAAACACATAATAAAAATTAATTTGGTAAAATAAATAAATAAATGAATGTCTAAAAGATTTATTAATTTTACATAATTTTACTTTTGTGGGTAAAAATAATTTTTAAAAATTCAAAAATATTTTTTTGACATTTATTTTTGTCAAATTAGTTTATATTTTATCAAATTGACGATTTTACCTTTGAAATTAAGCAATGATATATTCAATTGTCCTTATTTGGCGCAACATTCAAACTTTAGGATCAAATATGTCACAGTTAAAAAGTCAGAGATCAAAGTGACACAAATTCTAAACTATAGGGACCGTTAATGTAATTCGGCCTTCAAAATTTATAAATCTCTTTTCTAATGTGAACCCTTTTAAAGAATAGTGTGCATTTGGCAAACATATATCAAACTAGTACAAATCGTTTCCGAGTTTGTAGAACGTGTATTATGCTCATGGTTGGGGCTCTTTCTTTTCTTTTTGTTTTTTAGGTTGTGTGGAGGCCTTTTGGTTATTTTGGAGAGTCTGAGGCCTTCCTTAACTTGAGGCTTAAAGCCACTGCTTTAGTGGTTTTATAGTTCAGTCGGTCGTGGTTATGGGTCTTCAAAGCATTAACCCGTTAGGATTTGGATTCAATGGTAAAAGATGTTTAAGTCAGTTTACATGTATCTTAATTAATTTTTTATTTGATCCGATCAAAAACAGATTATTTACGTCGGAATTAAAAAATTCCCAAGAAATTTCTTTCTTATGACATAATTTCAAGAGTTGAACCTGAATAATTATATAGAGAGTATACCTACCTGCCTACCAACCACTCAGAACAACCCTCATATAATAATAATAATAATAATAATAATAATAATAATAATAATACTGTCTAGTAAATGTTAGTCATAATGGGAATAAGACCCAGGGTTATATGCGATAATGCCGTGAACTTTTGTTTGAACAGATAATGCCATGAACTTGACTCTCATTATGTAAACGCAATAAAAATATGTAATTTTTTCTGTTTTGTAAATTATATTGGAGTAATAATTTTTATAGTGTTTATAATTTTAATTTTAATCATTTAGCCTACATTTTAATTTTATTACAATGTAATTCATTTGTCACTTAACCAAACCAAACCAAACCAAATAAAGCCTTAAGTCCCATCAAATGGGGTCAGCTACATGAATTCTTCTTCTCCACGCGGCCCTATCAAAGGCCATTTCATTAGTCAAATTAAGTAGATTCATATCTCTAGTTATAATGCTAGCCAATGTTAATCTATGCCTACCCCGTCCCCTAATAATTCCATCTACCGTTACAGCATCGCATCTCTTCACTACTGCCTCTGTTAGTCGCCGTTGAATATGACCAAACCATCTCAATCGATTTTCTCTCAACTTATCTTCTATCGGTACTACTCCTACCCATTCCCGAATACACTCATTCATAATTCTCTCTTGTCTAGTCTTACCACACATCCACCTTAGCATCCTCATCTCAGCCACACGCATCTTATCTATATGTTGTTTCTTGGTTGCCCAACACTCCGTCCCATACAACATAGCTGGTCTAATAGCCGTTTTATAGAACTTACCTTTTAGTCTAGTGGGTATTCGTTTATCGCACAATACTCCAGATGCACTTCTCTACTTACACCATCCCGCCTTAATCCTATGGGCCATATCTACATCAATCTCTCCCGTTGTTGTGATATTAGTTCTGCTTATCCGGAATCCTTTAGATTCAAGAGCTATTCTCCAAATCTCCAACTTTGTGTTAACTCATTCTCTAGTCTCATTCACTAGCACAATATCGTCTGCAAAATGAAAAAATTAAAAGTGCCTTAGTTTCTCGGTTGATCTGAGGGACTACTTACTAGAATGGGTTACAATTGGTAGCTCAGCTGCAACAGGAGACTCTTATAAGAAGCATACTATTAAATCATGGTCATTCAATTCGAGTTTGCAAGCAATCACCTCTAGCCCTAGAAATAATATCAAAATGGCATTGATAGTGGGATTGATTGTTGGATCATCTGCTTTGGTTGTTGCATTAGCTTTCTATGGCTTTGTCTTGTGGAAGAAATGTAGAGCACAAGAAGGTGAGGAGTTTGCCCATGCTATGTCCATGGACGATGAATTCAATGCAGGAATCGGACCAAAGAAGTTTTCATATGCTGAATTGTTTTGTGCAACGAATAACTTCACGGACGAACGAAAGCTTGGAGAGGGAGGATTTGGTGGGGTTTATAAAGGTTTTTTAAGGGAATCGAATTCCTATGCTGTTGTGAAGAGGATATCAAAGGGATCAAAACAGGGAATAAAGGAGTATGCATCTGAAGTGAAGATCATTAGTCGGTTGAGGCATAGAAAATTGGTGCAACTACTTGGTTGGTGTCATAACAAAAATGAACTCCTACTTGTTTATGAGTTCATGGAAAATGGAAGCTTAGATAACCATCTCTTCAAAGAAAATAGCGTGTTGACATGGGCAATAAGGTACAAAATTGCATAAGGTTTGGCCTCGGCATTGCTCTACCTACACGAAGGATGGGAACAATGTGTAGTACATAGAGATGTAAAATCAAGCAATGTGATGTTAGATTCAAACTTCAACGTTAAACTTGGGGATTTTGGATTAGCTAGGTTTGTCGACCATGGAAAAGAAGCGCAAACAACTATTGTGGCAGGGACCAAGGGATACATGGCATCTGAATATCTAGTTACAGGTAAAGTTATTAAGCAATTAGATGTTTATAGTTTTGGACTTGTGGCATTAGAGATAGCTTGTGGAAGAAAATCCATTGACTTGAAGGTCCCAGAAAGTCAAACGATATTGGTGGAGTGGGTTTGGGATCTCTATGCTACCAGTAGCCTTCTTGAAGCAGCAGATCCAAAGATATGTGCAGATTTTGTTCGAGAAGAAATAGAATGTTTGATGATTGTTGGGCTCTGGTGTGCTCACCCTGATCACAATCTCCGGCCTTCAATTAGGCAAGCAATTCATGTGCTTAATTTTGAAGCTCCATTTCCCATTCTCCCTACCAAAATGCCTATGCCAACATACGTTACGCCTCCGGTGAATACTCCTTCATCTTTAGTTTCTTGTGGCTCTATTACTTTTTCTAATACCGGTCGATTTTAGTATTCAAGCTATACAATAGTTACCACACAAATTTCTCTAAATTCACCTCATTCTCTATAGTTGTATCAGCTTTTTTTCTTGTAATGATTTGTGTTTCACAAGACTGTAGATAATCATCAATAAATGGAGTTCAAATTTCATATGGTAGTAAATAGAATACAAAATTACATAAATGAGTTGTTCACTTATTTCATTTACATTACCGTTCTGATTACCATTTGTTAAGCTTCTAATTTTGATCAAAACAATAATGTGGCCTACTGTTTTGATAACATTTTAAAAGTTGAAAGTTTTAATTACAATAATTAAAAATATATAATTTAATTTGTTAACATAGTCAAATCCTAGATTTTTTTTTTTTAAAAAAAAATTATATTTTTTAATTAAATTGGATGAGGTTACGTGATAAATTTAAAAATTCTGCTCCAGTTGTTACCTATCGCAACTGGCAGATGGCTTGGTCAACTCTACATTGTAATTTGGTCACATTCCAAATAAATGTATGACCGCATCTTTCCTCGTGAGTTGTAACTGGTTATTCCTTTTCTTGGGATCAAGTCTCTTTATTGTTTACCCATCTCCTACCATAAAGGCATACATCTTATCTTTTCCATCACTCACAACACTTCTAAAACACGACCATATCCCAATACCAATGAATAACTTCTCATTTAACAAAACACAAACATCAGTTATAATAAGAGTTAGGCCTACATTAGTGGTAGAAAATGTTGTCTCTATTTATTTTTGAAAAAATTTAAGAATTCTTAATCATTTTATATGAAATGTGTAATGATAACAAAGTCCCAAGATATACTCTTCACCTTCCAACATGTTTGTAAACAAAACACATTCTCATTGGTCCAAAATAGAAGGGGTTACAATATTGTACGGGGACAATACACTATACGGAGTCCACTATTTTGAGTAATTCTATTAACTCAGAGAATCTATTTATATGGCCAAGATTAAATTGGTTCAATATAGAATCATGTATGAAATAAATTTCAAAGATAAATATTTTTAAATAAAAATATAAGTAAAAATTTTGGATATATTATCCCTCTGCATTATTTTAGGCGAATGGGTATGCTGCGGTGCGTAGAGCACTGCAGCAACTGTTGCACATAGCTACAGTGCTGTTTTGAGTCTTTGGTTATTTTTTCATTTTTCCGTGTAGAAATGGTATTGAGCCTTTAAAAGTATTTCTTGGAGCAAAGTTTGGCAACAGTTAACATTAAAAAAAAAAAAAAACACTTGGAAAAATCACAAAAAAAAAAAAAATCTTAGAAAAATTAAATCTTGATGTTTTAATTTTTTTAAATTTAAACCCTTATCTTTTAACTTGTTTTCAATTTAAATCATTTATCTATTTTTATTAAATACAACAGATAAAAAAACAAAAAAACAAAAAAAATTAATCATTTCCCCAAAAAACTGACCAAATTATTATAGATTTTTTTATTGGTTATATTTAAAAAAAAAAAAATAGGCTACAAATCACTGTCGTCAAAAATTAAATAATGTTAAAAAAATTAAAATTTTAATAAGCATGATATTTTTTAATACAACCAATAATATTTTGGTCAACGATGAAGCCAATAAGAAAATTAATGATACTCTGTCAAAAAGAATATTTTAAACAACAGCCAATACCATTTCAAACCACAACACACACACACACACACACACACACAAAGAAAATAAAAAAACAGAGACACAAAAGCAGTTGCTTCCCCTCCCATTATTTTAGACTAATGAAAATTTTGGTTCACACCACAAAAGAGTCGTGTTTGCTTTCTGAAGTTGACGTGTATGCAACAACCTCAACCACAAAAACTAATTAAAAGCAATATTTATTTGATTTCAATTTTCTAGATTTAATTTTTTTAAAATTAATTTTTTTATTTTACGTGTTTTTTATTTTTAGTAAATATTTTTAAAATTTTAAACAATTTTTTTCACTTTTTTAGATGAATCTTACTCATATGTGTCTAAAAAATAAAATATTTGTAAAAAATTAATAAATATACAAGATTACGAAAAATGCACTGAATTCTTGTAATTTTTTTTTTTTTTTTTTTTGTATTAAGTGAAATTTCTAAAAAAATTTTTTACGAATATTATACTTTTTAGGTTTCATGTTGGGTCTGTCTTGATAATCTGAACCGTCAATATGTAGAACTCGTCGAGTACTTCATCCTCATAGAAAATCACGTTAATTAGTTATCAATAATCACTTGATCAGTTCACATTTCTATGAACAATTTTTTTTAGGGTGAATTACACTAACGGTTCCTATAGTTTGCGACTTATGTCACTCTAGTCTCTGACTTTTCAATTGTGACACATTTGACCCTAAATTTTGAATCTTGTCCCAAATAAAGACAATTGAAGATACCATTGAATTTTTTAAGGGAAAATTGTCAATTTGATAAAATATAAACTAATTTGACAAAAATAAATATCGAAAAAATATTTTTTAATTTTTAAAAATTATTTCTACTCACTAAAGATAAAATTATGTAAAATTAATAAATCTTTTAGACATTTATTCATTTATTTATTTTTACCAAATTAATTTGTATTATGTGTTTGGATAATAATCATGTAAAATTAATTTTTAAAAATTAATCATGTAATTTTTATTAGTTTTTATCAATTTTACATAATTTTATCTTTGATAGGTAGAAATATATTTTTTTGACATTTACTTTTGTCAAATTAGTCTATATTTTATCAAATTGACGATTTTGCCCTTGAAATTAAGCAATGGTATTTTCAATTGTCCTTATTTAGAACAAAATTCAAAATTCAAGGTCAAATATGTCAAAATTGAAAAATTAAAACCAAAGTGACACGAACACTAAATTATAAAGACTGGCCCGTTTGTTTTGGGAGATAGAATGGAGGGGATTGATAGTGAGGGGATTAATAGTGAGGGGATTGTTAGTGAGGGGATTGATAGTGAGGGGATTAGTAGTGAGGAATTGTTAAATTATTTTTATATAAAATAATAAAACAAATAAAAAAATATAAAAAATTAAAAATTATATTTTAAAAAAAATTTCCAATATATAAAAAATAAAAAAATTTCTAATCCCCTCACTATTTTTCTAATACCATCTCTACCTCCTCCTTACCAATCCCCTCTCCAAGGGTATTAGTAATACCAAGGGACTAATAGTCCCAAGGCCTTCTCGCAAAACAAACAAGGCTATTACTAATACCTTGGTATTAGCAATCCCAATACCCTCTCTTTCACCCAAAACAAACGGGGCCTTAGTGTAATTTGCTATTTTTTTTAAAATCATATTTACCATAGATAGAATTATGAACTAATCAAGTAACTATTGATATCCGATCAATATAATTTTTTGCAAAGATGAAATACTTAACGAGTTTAACACATTAATGGTTCAAATCATCAATTTGGGCTCCATAGTGGGCCCACAGTGACCCAACAATACAATCTAATCCGATTAAAACTAGGGACAAGCCTAGGCCAAGATTTTCAACCCAAAAAATAATTAATTAATTAATAAATAAAATGGGCCATAAGGTGGACCCCACACAGTTAAAATAAGGAAAAATTAAACTCAACTCTCTTAAAATTTAGAGAAAATACAATTGTTTTACTCTTTTGATATAATTATATTAATCTCTATTTTAATATGATTAAAACGATTAAAATTAATACCAATGGTGATATACACTCAAATAAATAAATAAAAAATATACATTTTAATGAAAAGTAATAATAATATATATTTTTTGTTTTTCATTCATACGACTAATAAATTATTGATAAAAATAATTTTAGTGTTATGTTAATTAAATTTTTTAAAAATAATAGTACAATTATGTTTAAAATATGAAACTAACTATATTTTTTTTAAAACTTCAAAAAAGGTGAGTATAATTTACTCTTAAAATTAATATATAACTTTAAAAACGGTACACAGACTTTACACGACTTTCCAATGACTTTTACAAGACTTTGGAACAACGAAGGACTTATTTTCTACGTTCATTTACCTTTCTTTCTTTTTTTATTTTTTATTTTTTATTTTTTTCCCACCCGCAAGATAACGGGTAAGATATTAGTAATTAGATTATAATATAGGTAGAGCTGCAAATGAACCGAATTATTCATGAACAAACTCGGCTCGGCTCGTTAAGGACTTGACTCAGTTCGATTAGTAAATGAGCCGAGCTCAAACTCAAATACTAGGCACATTTAGTAAACGAGCTGAATTTGAGCTCGTATAAGCTCAACTTGTCAAGCTCGGCTCGTTTATCTTTTTTTAAATTATGTAATAAATATATTATTTATATATTAAATAATATATAAATAATAGTATAAATACATTAGTATAAATATATTATTTATATATTAAATAATATAAATAATATTTTTATTTATATAATATAAATGATATTAAAAAAAATTATTGAACCGAGCCGAGCCGATTCATTAATATTAACTAGTTGAGCCGAACTCGAGCCTAGTTTCTTTTTGAGCCAAGCTCAAGCTCAATAAACGAGCTCTATAAGTAAACGAGCCAAGCTTGAGCTCAACAAAGCTCGGCTCGGCTCAATTTGTTTGTAACCCTAAATATAGGTCAATATTTTTCCATAAATTCGAATTTAAAATTTCAGTCACCTTTGACACCTAACCCTCTCCATAACCACTTAAACAATGAATTCTTTTGTGAATATTCCAAAACATTAAACTTTTATGTAAATAACCAACTTTTCAAACTATGTATCAGACCAACTCACTTTTTAAAATCACAGGTTTAAAATGAGATTTCATGGTAAAATCAATGCGATTTCGTATTGACATGGCCCACACTTACACACCACTTCAAGATGCATTTGAACATGAGATTTCATGATGAAATCGTATTTTGAACTTCTGTTTTTAAAAAAGTAGGTTAGTTTGATAATGAGGAGAGCAAAGGCTTCACTACACCAACTTACACAAAGAGTTGGGTAAGGCTTGAACCCATGATCATGAATTTAAGGTAGGAGGACTCATACCACTTAAGCTAAGTACACTACATAATATTAATTTCATTATTGTTTTATTTTATTCTTACTTATCTGAATTGCCCACTAGTTATTTGGAAAGTGGGTTACTTTGATAAATTATTTGACTTTTAGAATAGAATAAAGCCTGATCCACACAATTCTTGATGCCTGAATCCCCTCGAATGACATGGCCAACTCTGAACTCACAAACTAGGGCCATGCACGCCGATGGGATTGCATTTTTCATTGCACCGGTTGGTTTCCCCATCCAAGATGTCCAAGTAGGTAGGCCTTGTCTATTGTGAACAACTATTCAACTCATCGGCCAATCCATTTGTGGCAGTAGAGTTCAACACGTATCCAAACCCTTGGGATCCACCCTCGGAGGGCGAATCACGTAGGTATCAACATCAACTCTATGGTGTCTGTAACAAATGTGACTCTGGATTAGTTACAATTCTATTTCGAGAAATTTGAGTGTTGCATTCACTGATTTTCTTAATGTAAACACCACAATCATGCAAGAGCATTCTCATATAGTTGATTTAAGCAAGTATTTGCCGGAGTGGGCTACTATAGGCTTTTCTGCTACAAGAGGATCATTATTTGAGATCCATAGTCTTTTCACTCTTGGAATTTTAGTTCTAATATACAAATCGCTCCAAATTTATCGAATTCAAATCCATCAAGTCCAATTGGTTTGGAGTCAATACCAACGATTCCCAACCAAGAACGAAATGGAACAAACAAGAGAAGGGTACTAGTGGGATCTATTGTAGGTGCATGTGTTCTAATTAGTGGGTTGGTCTTGCTTTGGTTTAGCTCAAGGAAGAAGAAGAAGAATGGGGTTGATAAGAAAGATGATCGCAATTTTAATGTTTTGTATGAGTTTGAAGGCGAAACAAGACCTAAGAAGTTTTCAAACAAAGAATTGGCCATTGTAACAAAGAACTTTGTGGAGGAAGAGAAGCCTATACATGGTGGATTTGATGGCGTTTATAGAGGTTTCTTAAGGGACTTAAATTCCTATGTTGCTGTCAAGAAGGTGTCGAAGGGGTCTACACGGGATTAAAGAGTATGCATCAGAAGTGAAGATCATCAACTTCTTTTTTTTTTTTTTTTTTTATCGGAGATCATCAGCTAATTGAGGCATAGGAATTTGGTGCAATTTCTAGGTTGTAAGTATTCTGAATAATTATGTATATTCAATTGTATCAATTTACAAAGAATTCATCTGATTACATGGCCCTAAATCTATGACTGAAAAAGGAAATACTAACTAATTCTTATTTAGACAATCATGCCAAATATACACAACATGCCATATATACAATATATTCTCACACCCCCGCCCAAACTCAAGGTGTTTTAGTAGAAAACACAGAGAGTTTGCTAAGAAGAAACTAAAACCGAGTGGTAGTGTGAGTCTTGGTGAAGAAGTCCACAAGTTGCAAAGCCGAGGAGACGAAAGGAAGCAAGATAGAGCCAAACTGCAGATGTTGTCGAACAAAGTGACAATCAATCTCAATGTGTTTCGTCCGTTCATGGAAGACAGTATTGTGGGCAATCTGAATAACACTACGGTTGTCACAATAGAGAGAGGTAGGAGAAGACTGAGGTACACCTAACTTAGTCAAGAGACAACGAAGCCAAACAATCTCAGCAGTGGCATGAGCCATAACACGGTACTTAGCCTCGGCAGTGGAACGTGCAACAACAGTCTGTTTCTTTGCCTTCCAAGAGATCAAGGAATCACCAAGAAACGTGCAAAAGCCAGAAGTGGACTTGCGATCAGTGACATCACCACCCCAATCAGAATCAACATAAGCCACTAAGTCCAAAGAGGAAGTAGAAGACAACAGTAAACCCTGAAATATAGTGCCCCAGAGATAGCGAAGAATCCGAACCAAAGTAGCCTAATGGGTAGAGCGAGGAGTAAAGACAAACTGGCTAACCATATGAACAACATAAGCAAGATCAGGACGAGTAATCTTCAGATAGACTAAGCAACCCACGAGCTCTCAATATAACGTGGGATCATCCAGAGGGATACCATCAGTAGAGTTGAGCTTCACATTAAGTTCAATAGGTGTATTAGAAACCTTAGTATTAATAAGACCGGCACGGTGAATAACTTCATTAGCATACTTGGCCTGAGACAAAAAATAGTCCTTTGGAGAAGAGGCAACCTCAATACCAAGAAAATACCGCAATGGACCCAGATCCTTCATTTTGAAGGTGCAGAAGAGATGTTGCTTAACCTCAAAGATAGCAGAAGAGTCAGAGCTAGTGATGATCATATCATCCACATAGAGTAGGAGAGCAACAAAACCTGCCGAGGTATATCTCAGAAACAAAGCAGAGTCGAAAGCAGAAGGATGAAATCCAAGCTCGGTAATGGTAGTCTGAAAGCGATCATACCAAGCACGAGGAGACTGCTTCAAACCATACACAGCACGCCGAAGATGACAAACCTGTCCGGAGGAGTGGAGAAGCCTAGGGGGAGGACGCATATAGACCTCCTCAGTGAGATGACCATTAAAAAAAGAATTCTTAATGTCCATCTGATAAAGAGGCCAATGTTGAACAACAACAACAGAAATCAAGGTACGGACAGTAGTCATCTTGGCAACAGGAGCAAATGTCTCCTCATAATCAATACCATACTCCTGTGAGAAACCCTTGGCAACCAAGCGAGCTTTGTATCACTTGAGAGAACTATCAGAATGAATCTTGACTTTATAGACCCATTTGCAACCAACCAGATTCTTGCCAGCAGGCAAAGGAACCAACTCCCGAGTGTTAGTCTTCTGTAAGGCAAACAACTCATCTTCCATAGCTGAAACCCAATTAGGATCCTGACAGGCCTCCATGTAAGACTATGGTTCTAAAAAAGAATGAATAACAGCGAAAAATGTACGATAGGAAGCAGAAAAACATGTATTAGACCAACCCAACCTGTTTGGAGGACGACGCTCACGAGGAGGATATCGGTGTGCAGTAGGATCAAAGTCGCCAGAAGCAGAAGGAGCAGCAGCAGGAGTAGAGACAACTGGTGGTGAAAAAGCTTGACGATGAGAATAGACCAACAACGGAGGGGAAGAAGAAACCGAATGAGGAAAAGGAGCCATAGATGATGCAGGCAGAGAAGTAGGAATTGGCGCAAGAGGAACAATGGAGATGTACTCATCAGATGGGACCTCAAAAGGAAATGGGTCAATGTGAACCAAATCCTTTTTGGAAACTGGAGCAGTAAGAGGAGGAAGCTGAAAGTAAGACAGATGTTCAAGAAAGGCAACATGACGGGAGACATAAAGGTGACGAAAGACCGGATCGTAACAGCGGTAGCCTTTCTGAGTAAGACTGTAACCCAAAAAGACACAGAGGATAGATCGAGCAGTAAGTTTGGCCCTAGCTTTGCGGGAAAGATGGACAAAACAGGTAGACCCAAACACACGAAGAAGGGAGTAGTTAGGAATTTGGGAGAACAAAGCCTCATAAGGAGATTGACCAGAAAGAAGGGGAGTAGGCATGCGGTTAAGAAGAAAAGTAGCAGTAAGAACTACCTCCGCCCAGAATGGAACCGGAACTGAGGCAAAGAGAAGAAGAGACCTAGCTATCTCAAGGAGATGACGGTGTTTACGCTCGGCTCGACCATTTTTTGCAGGTGTATTTGTATAGAAAGTTTGGTGAATGGTACCCAAATTGGCCAAATACTCACAAAACTCATTTTTAAAATATTTCCCACCCAAGTCAGATTGTAACACTTTAATTGTAGACTCAAACTGAGTAGTAATCATAGACTGAAAGATACGGTATATCCGATAGAAATCGGACTTATAAGTCATAAGATAAACCCAAGTGTAACGGGTGCAATCATCAACAAATGACACATAGTATGCAGAACCTCCCTTGGTGAGAACAGGAGAAGGGCCCCAGACATCAGTATGAACTAAAGAAAACGGTGTAGCAGATATAGAAGTACTGTTACGGAAAGGTAAGACTGTCATTTTGGTAAGTTTATACGCCCGACACTCAATAAGTTGACTAGGAGAAACGTTACCCAATATACCTGACTGAGCTAAAGACCGTAAGCGGTCAGTAGAAAAATGCCCTAATTTGGAATGCCACAAATAGAAAGAGCTAGACAAAGATTCTAATTGAAAAAAGAAGAAAAGGTAGTCGGAGAGGCAGATATAGGCAGATGCAAGCTTTCCACCACATAGAGGCCTCCAACTCTACGGCCAATCCCAATTTGTTGCTTGGACATCCGATCTTGCACAGAATAAATAGAAGAAGAAAAGATAACATTAAAACTAGAGGTATCAAGTTGACCAATAGATAATAAACTGACAGATAACTGAGGAACATATAAGACAGAAGGAATAGAGACTACAGACATAGCAGATAAGAGGACAGACCCAATAGATATAACTGACATACCAGACCCATTAGCAGCATTAACAGTAATAGGAATGAGAAGGGGAGTACAATTCTAAAGTAAAGAGAGATGAGGAGTTATATGATGAGAGGCACCAGAGTCAAAAAGCCAGACAGACGAAGAGATACCTGAAGAAGACCCAAGCAAACCTGAATGAAGAGAGGAAACAATAGAGGCAGATAGAGATGGCTGGAAGGTGGAAAGTATATGTTGAAGCTGACTAATCTGAGCACTCAAGGAAGCCAAGTCAGGATCAAAAGCTAGAGCAGTGACAGTGTATGCAATCGGAGACTGAGAAGAACTTGGAAGTGGAGCTCGGAACTGTGTTGGAGACTGCTAAGAAGACGGAGCAGGCAGACGTCTCTTCTTAGGACACTGATACTTCCAATGTCCCATCTGATGGCAGAAAGCACACTCATCTGAGGCTAGAAGCCCCTTCTTGGGTAAGACATAAGACTGGAGCTGATAAGAAGATGCGATCGACATGACAAATACAAAGAAGGGACCAAAATGTAGTAATCCAGAAAACCTTGGGGCCAAAATGCAATAACTAGAAAATGTAGGGATCACAATGCAATAACCAGAAAAAACCAGGGTCAAATTATAATTATCAGAAACCTTTGGAGTTAGATTGTAATAACCAGCAAAGAGGAACAAAGAAACACGTATGTGAACCAATTCCCACAAATAGAGAAACAATTCCCACGTATGTGAAGCACGAACCAGAGGCAATGAACCAGAGATCAAACGAGAACGATCACATGAAGCCTACTATCTCGAGAGATGAACAATCTTGAGCGATCGCACGAACCAGAGAACTAGAGAAGATCAACAATCGCAATAGGTCAAAGTCGCAAGGAATAGAGACAGAGGTGGTTCTGATTCGCGATGAGTTTTGTAACTAAGGGTTTTGATTCACGATGGGTTGTGACTGAGAAACAGTTTGAATGGTAGAGACGAAACAGAGGTGTCACGATTCTGAACCAGATGGTCGCGAACTCAGATAAGTCGTATAAGCCAGTCGAATTAGAGAATCAAAACAGATGACCCAAATGAAGAAAGGAACAAAGAACTCGATTGAATCAGAGATCAAAACCAGGGAAAGATTCGTGTTGGCTGCTAGGGTTTCGAACCAAGCTTTGATACCATGTAAGTATTTTGAATAATTATGTATATTCAATTGTATCAATTTACAAATAATTCATCAGATTATATAGCCTTAAATCTATGACTGAAAAAGGAAATACTAACTAATTCCTATTTACACAATCATGCCATATATACACAACATGCCATATATACAATATATTCTCACAGGTGCCACGAACACAGGTGCCACGAAGAAAAAGAACTCTTACTTCTCTATGAGTTCATGCCCAATGGCAGCTTGGACTTTCATCTCTTCAAAGGCAACACCTTTTTGACATGGTTGACAAGGTACCATATTGCTAAAGGCTTAGCTGTGGCACTGTTGTACTTATACTAAGAATGGGAACAGTGTTGTTGCACAGAGATATTAAATCAAGCAACATTATGTTGGGTTCAAATTTCAATGCTAAGCTTGGGAATTTCGGGTTAGCCAGGCTTGTTGACCACGGGAAAGGGTCACAGACCACGGTCCTGGTCGGGACAATGGGTTACATGGCTCCTGAGTGCCTCATGACAGGCAAGGCGAACAAAGAATCAGATGTCTACAATTTTGGCATTGTTGCTTTGGAAATTTCCAGTGGAAGAAAGCCCATTGACCCCATGGTTAAAGAAGGTCATGTGAAGCTAGTAGACCAGGTTTAGGAGCTCTATGAAAGAGGAAATGTTCTCAAAGCAGTAGATGCGAAACTCGAGGCATATCACCCAGGTCAAACTTGTAGGCCTTCAATAAGGCAAGCAATTCAAGTTCTTAATTTAGAAGCTCCATTGCCTAGCCTACCACCAAACATGCCTATGCCAACTTACTTGAAGCATGAAACCAATTAAAAATAATTGCAGGCCTTCACAATGACTGATATGGGCAAATAATATGTTTTCACAAATTAGAGCACAACAAAGATTAAAGATTTCCATTGAAGCACCAAGCTAATTAAAAATAGCAACAAGCATAGAATCATAATTGATTTATTGCATACCCATATAAGCTAAATTGAATTCATGGACAGAATAACACAACATAACACAAATTAGGGCAACAACTATAATTAGGGCTGGATTGACGGCAACAACTACAACAGTGAAAAGTCATAAATTAACCGTGCTAATAAATTATGGCAAAAATTGGGGCAAAGTGAAAAAATTAACGTAACAACTATAGTCTTCCATTAAAATTTGATCAAACAAATAAACAAAGAGAAGAAGAAAAAGAACTCATGTCGCCCAACCCGAATTCGGTCGGGTTAGAGGTTTGCTCAGGCCTAACCCGAATTGTGTTTGGCAGTGCCCAAGCCTGCCCAAGCCCGACCATCAAGTCGAGCTTGGCTGTCCAAGCCTAGACCAAGCTTTATAATTTGAACTCGGGTTAGCCCGAAATGCCCAAATTTCACAAGACAACAAACAGTGCTTCATTATTCCATACAACAAACGCATGGCTGGTATTTTTTGTTGGTTCTCAGCATAAACACACACACACACACACACACACACACACACACTCTTTCTCTCTCTCTCTCTCTCTCTCTCTCTCTCTCTCTCTCTCTCCATAATCAAACCTATTTTTATCTCTCTGTCTAGACCCGAGAACACAAAACAAAGTGGAAGAAGAAAGTCGAAATCCAACGAGTCAGTCCCAAAGAAGAAGAAAGAAACAACTATAGAGAGAAATAGGCGTGGCTCAGCTCAAGCGTCTCAGATTGCAAGACCAAGACCGTTGGAAGAAGATAACCCAAACAAATATATACCCAAAATTTCACTAACATAAACATATTTTGCAAATCTATTAAGAAAAAATTTTAAACTCATAGATCCACCGGTTTTGAGTGGTAATCGAACGACAAGTGACCAAAAATAGACAAATTGAAGCACAAATACAAACACAGAGAGGGATCTACCAATTTTACGTGGCGTCATTAAGAGTCGAAAGGGCAGCGTTGTTAGTGGCTGCACTTCGTGTTCGTGGCCCTTGTATCTCTACTGTTCTTCAACTCTGCTGAAGAAATGAAATGAGAGTCTGAGACAGAGAGGGAAGAAAAGAATAGATAAGGTAGGGTTTTACTTTTAGTTTTAATCTAATGGTCTAAATAAAAGATTCTAATCTAAGGGCCAAAGACCAGCCCAAAAAAAAAAAAAAAAAACTAAGGGCCACCTATTTAATTTATATATATATATATATATATATTATATAAGTTATATAATATATTAAATGCAATTCGGGTTTGGGTTGCTCGGGTTACCCACAGATTCTGCCCAGGCTCGGGCCAAATTACAATTCAAGCATCAAAAATCTGCCCAGGCCCGTCCAGATTATAAGATATTGTTGCCCAAGCCCTAAAAAAGCTCGGGCTGGGCACGGGTTGCTCAGGTTGAGCCTGCTCGAGTTGCACCCCTATAAAGTATAGAATATTTATAAATTTCTAAACATCAAAAAAATAGATGTACTTAAGAATGGTTATATTAGTTGAATGTTCGGTCAGTCGATGCTCACTTGTAATAACTAGACTATTTGATTAAAAATAATGTATATCTTATGTTTGTTTTCTTATGAAATTAAATGTTTGGAAAATACTATTTCTATTGAATTATTAGAATATTACGAAGATGAATACATACTCAATAGACTATTTTACCTTTTTTAGTTATTTACTAAGTAATAACAATGAATCCATCTTTAATATTTTAATTTTTTTTGCTATATTAAATATAAATTTATTTTATTTTATTTTTAAAAAATAAAATAAATTTATTTTTTAAATAAAATATCAATAAAATTTATAATAAAATTTTAAATAAGTTTATTTAAAAAAATAATAAATATTCAATAATGAAATTAAATAAAATATCAACAAAAAATTTAAAAAAAAAAATCAATAAAGCATCTATAAAAATTTATTAAAAATTAAATAAATAAACATTAATAAAAATTAAATTAAATTATTTTATTTTTTAATTGAGATTTTTATATTTTATTTTATTTTATTAAATACAATACATAATGAAATCAAATACTTGAAGGGCAAATTTGTCATTTTACAACTTAATCTCATGAAATTCCAATCCCACAATGTCTATCCCATAGGATACAATAGTCCTGAGATTTATAGTCCGGTAGGACTTCTAATCTGACTGGCAAGAGAAAAAAAACAAAAACAAAAACATAGGCACACACATCATATCACATGTGGGCTTCACTCCTTGCCACATCACTAGAGCTCTCTTTAGAGATCCAAAATTAGAGCTTTCAATCTTTATTCTTTCCACCACTAGCTAATTCTATGCTATGTTTGGCACGTGAGATTAGGGTTATTTTAGTTACAAAAAAGAAAAAATAAATTAAAAAATTAATAAGACAAAATGTCGCATCCAAACCATAATCATTTTACTTTCTTTTTTTTCACAAAAGTCAAAAAAACCAAAAAAAAATCCATCACAAATGAAACTTTTTAGCCCAGACTAAATTAGTAAAAAAAACTAAAAAGTTAAAAAATCAATCCATTTTCCAAACAAAGGCTCAGTGAGAAGAAACTTGAAACATTAAGGGTGTGTTTGGTTTTGTTTTAGGAGATAAATTTTCAAAAAAAATTGGGGGTGAGAGTTTAGAAATTTTTTTGGTTTGTTTGGTTGTATATTTTGGAAATAATTTTGGAGTATGGGAGTTTTGGGAGATTTGTTATTTTGTTGTAGTTGAGTAGATGTGTGTGAGAGAAAAAATAATTGAGAATGAGAGAGGAGAGAGGAGAGAGAAAAAGTAATTGATTGATATGTAAGAGATTGAAAGTGACTTTGGAATTTTTTTTTCAAAATCACTAAACCAAACAAAATTTTAAAAAAATTTATCCAAAATTACTCTATCAAAAGCAAACCAACAAGGCCTAAATATTCCTGTTGAAGTGCTGAAGCACTACTATGTCATCGTTTGGCAAAAAAAAAAAAAATTAGTGGTATTTTATTTATTATTTGTTTAAAATTAGGTAGATTAGAAAAAAATAATTTACATCCGTTCACCGGTTTGGCGGCTGCAGCTTAAGCAGGCCGTATGGGTTGGTGGATGAATGCGATCGGTTTGACAGTTTGAACTCTACAAAATTTTAGCATTTTTTTGAATTATAATTTATAATTTTTACAATCTCTAATAATTAGTAATCTGAAAAATATGTATTATTTGTTTATAATAGGTCACGGCACCACACATGTATATTTTTAAGGTATTGTTTTTCATTTTCATAAAAATATATATTTTATTATTTCTATTCTATATTGTTACCTGTTAGTAGATACTTTTTTTTTTTGAATTTCATTTACGGGCGAATCGATTAATCCGCCATCTGAACCGTATCCACAAATTTGAAATATTTCATCCGCATCCTTCCGTTGAAAGATACACATCTGTCCACTGAAAGATACGCATCCGCCCAAAATCAATCAGTTTGGGTCGGTTTGGTCGGATTGGACGAATTAGGCGGATCCATGACCACCCCTACTCAAAATCTTATATAATTAAGTAATGATTGGTTCACTGAACTAAAATAAAATGAAATAATTATTCTTCTAAAATGTCAATTCTTATATTTGAATTCACCAATAAATAAATAAATGAAATACAATGCAAATAAAATTATCATTTATTACATAATTTCTAAAATTATTTACACGAGGCATTTTCTTTTTCTTTTTTTTAGTACATCGGAATAAATTTATGCAAGATATTTTCAACTATTAGCGAATATCACTTTGCACACTTCATTTATGAACTTGTACATTTTAATTATAATTACCCCCTCAACTATAAAAGTGTATCACTTTCACTCTTCCATATCCTTCCAGAATACCCCTTGAAGGATGTATTTGTATGATTTTCATAATTGAAGTGGTCAATATGTATGAGTTGATAGATGAGAGAATAAAGTGATATTCGCTAATAATTGAGTAGGTTTTAATGTAATTAACTCTAATTTTTATACAAAATTTCTATATAAAATAAGGTGACTATTTGTTATCCTTTTATTCTGTCTAATGAAAACGAGTCCAGATCCCCTCCTTGCAACCCCTCCTTGCGATCCTCCTTGCAACGGCTGAGATCAACTGTTGCAACATCCAACGGTTGAGATCAGCTGCTAAAGAAATTGAAATCAACCGTTGGATGTTGCAACAACTGATCTCAGCCGTTGCAAGGAGGATTGTAAGGAGGAGTTGCAAGGAGGGGATCCCAACTCAATGAAAACACCCACCGTGCATGCGATACAACAAACCACCAAACTAATAAATGCCTAGTTTGAGAAGTGGATTTTTGGTTTTTTTTAAAGTTAAAATATACAAAAAGACTAAATAAGTTAAAATGGTTAATAAAATAAAATGTCACATCAAATCTATAATCATTTCACTTTTTCTTTTACAAACATCACATCCAATTATAAAAAAATTCAACTATCTTTCCAAATACAAATTTTAGTTAACTAAAAGCATCATTATCAGACAACCTAAATTTTACCTTAAAATATTATTAAAAAATTCATTCCTTATTTTAGGAATTACTTTTTCATCTACGTCCCCCAACAAACTCCATATTCTTTCTCTATTCTATTAAAATAATATTTTTAATTACTTTTAAATTTAAATATTTTTTTGATAATAAAATAATGGATAAATTACAATTATACCCCTAAAATTTGTTTAAAGTACAGATTGCCTCTGTGGTTTGGAAAATTACAAATACCTCCTTGTTAGAATTTTTTTATTTAATAGAATTATCTAAAAAAATGAAATTCATAATTGCTCTCATATACAATAATAAAATTACCTAAATTATTAATTGAAACATATTTCTAACATCATTAAAAACTGTTAATTGACTTAATGATTTATTAATAAAAAGGATGATTTGTTATGAAATTAGAAATCTCAGGGGGTGGAACGTAATTTCTAGAACCACAAGGGGCAATTCGTATTTTAATCAAACCTCAGGGGGTGTATTTATAATTTATCCTAAAATAATAAAAACAAATGCAACAGCACAACATGCAACAGCATAGCAAGAAGCAGCAAAGGAAAGCAAACAGGGGCAGTCGACCGGCTAGTCGATCGGCCGGACGATTTGGCAGTTGACCGGTCAAGCTAATTTTGGACATTTTCTTTCTTTAGCTCCAAGACTCTCACGGGACGTCTGAGGGGATGTTCGGAGGGGACGTCTAGGAGGACATCCTTCGCGTCTTCAATGAAATAAAATAAGAATTTATCAGATATGAGGGAGCTATAGTTATGGGTGCAACTCGGGCGGGTTCGGTCGGGTTGGGAGGTTGTCCAAGCCCAGCCCAAGTTGTGCTGAGATCTGCCTAAGCCCACCAAGGCCCAAATTGTAACCCGAGGTTGCCTACCCAAGCCTGATCCGAGTTAAACTTGAATTGTCCGAGTTGCCTGAATTGTAAATGAATTTTAGTTTTTTTTTTTTTTCGAGCTACATTATTAAATTATTAAAATTTGATTTCATTTACATTTTTTTAATAGAAAATCATTAATACCATTAAAACAAATAATTTATATAATGTAAGAGACATGCTATTGTAGTAGTCTTTACAATTTATGAGTGAAAAAAAGAGAGTAAGATTTTATGTTATTTGTATATATAATATATATTCAATATGATTTAATAATTTAAATTACTTTAATATCATGTAATGGCTAATAATTTATATATATATATATATATATTTAATATTTTTATATATCTATATATATATATAATTCGGGCTTTGGGTTACTCGGATTATTTGACATCTTTGCCCAAGCCAGCCCAAATTTAATTCGGGCTTCTGAATTTTTGCTCAAACCCGTACCGAATTTAAAAATATCTTGTTCAAGCCTTAAAAAATTCAGGCTGGGTTCGAGTTGCTCGGGTTGAGCCCGCCCAAGTTGTACTCCTAGCTACAATGACTCCCTACAAATAGGGACTCACTGTAGCAATACTTATATTTAGGAGATTGGATAAGGGAACTGCTGAGGATGTGTTTTGATAGAAAAACTCCTTATTTTGAGTAAGGAGATAATATAAAGGAAGAGATGAGGATACTCTAAAATAGTTAAAAACTAAAATAACCAACTTCTCAAATGAGGCTTAAATGCAATTGGTATCCAAAGTGTGGGGAGGACCCTCAACATCACATGTTAAAAATAAAAAAATAAAAAAAAATTCAAGAAATGTGAGTCTCAACATCATTTACTTAACATAATATGATTATTTATAGTTGGTTGTATTAAATTTTAAAATAATATTTTGTTTGTTTGTGTTGTTAAAAAAAATTAAAAACTTATTTATTCTAATAATTTATTATTGATTGATTAGTTAATTTTTAGTATAGTGGTACAATCGTTTAAACTCAAACTACATAAATTAGTTTAATTTGGTTTTGAGGTTCTAATACATGATTGATTTGATTTGAATTCAAAAATTTAAAACCAATATTCCATATCAAACCTCAACCTTAGTATTGATTAGGTACAATTTCAAAAACGTAGGACTCCGCTTTCAAGGTGGAAGAAAAGTCCAGTTGGAGTGGTCAAGTCTTATTTTGGATTTTGATTACAAAAAGAGTTGGATTGCGTTTGGTAGAACTTTAAAATTATGATTTGAGAATACAATTGTATTTGAAATTTGTAAGTTTTGAAATTATAATTTGAAATATAAAATTTGTTTGTTTATGAGTTTTCAAAAGATTTTTGAATTGAGTTTTGAATTTTTGATGTGACATATGAAATGAGAAAATTTATTTAGTTATGAATTTTGAAAAGAGTTTTCAAAACTTAATTCAAAAACTTATAACTCATAAACTCTATTCAAAATTCATAACCAAACTTTTTTTAAAATTCAATTCAAAAAAATAATTTATCATTTTAGTCTAAAAAATATATTTTGTATGTTTAAAAAATATCAAAAATAAATATATATTTTATTTTTCCAAATAACAGGTGGCGATTGATAATTGCAAAAAAAAAAAAATGCTATTCCGGTCAACCGGCTGGACGACCCAGCCAAACGACGTCCAGGAGGATGACCGAGTAGACTCAAAATTCAAAAAACTCCTCTGCAGAAGAGGAAACGTGAAAGAGAAATATATTTTGAAAACTTTATCCAAATGTGAAAGAGAAAACTGTTTTGAAATGTGTGGTGGAATCACATTTTCAAAACTCCATCCAAAGAGTGCATGCAAATGGAAGGATGAAATCATGATTTCAAAGCCACATCAAACATAGCCTTGATTTTTCTAAAAGTGAACTTTATATGCCCTAATCATTTGAAAAGTATTTGTAATCACTATTACTGTGAAGGTGTACCACTGGTTGCATTCCCTTGATTTCGGTAAAAATATTTTTAAAAAAAATTATAAAAAAGACAAAATAGGCTATTTTAGCCTAATAAGATAAAATATCACATTCAACTCATAATCATTACATTCTTTCTCTCACAAAAAAAGTCAAAAAAGCTAAAAAAGCTAAAAGCTCTTCCCAAACCAGGCTTTTTAGCCTTAGGTAAAAATAGCCAAAAAACCAAAAAAAACAAAAAGTCAACCCACTTCCCAAACGGACGCCTAAATTATTTTTCATAATGGTGGTGGCGGTTGTGGGGATAGTAGATTGGCAATGGCAATGAAGGTGATAGTGGTCGCGGCCACGGCTATGGTGGTGTTGTGGTGGAGGCATTGGTAGTGATGGTAATATAGTGGCATTAGTAAACTTTAGTTCACAGAATATTTTTGTCTTTTAAAAATTAAAAATATATTCTATTTAAATTGACTTATTTTTCATTAATTTTTATTTTTTGTTGTATCTAATATCAAAAAACATATAAAATATTTTTCAAAAAAAATATTTTCTATCTAAACAAACCAAACCATAGTATCACAAATAGAAGGCCACATTATTGTTTTGTTCAAAATTAGAAGCTTTACAAATAGTAATGCAACGGTAATACTATCTTAAATGAATTAAGTGAACAACTCATTTATCCAATTTTGTTGAAGTAAAGTCTTGGAATACAAGTGGAGGAACAGGTCAAAATGACAATCCATATCAGTCCCAAAAAAGCACACAAAAAATAGTTGGATTTCTGGATGGAAAATTTTTCGTATGCAATTTTATCATAAAATTACATAAATTTTTACGAACTTACATAAATGATTTTACAAAAATGCGCAAATCACTACAAAAAAAAGAGTATTTTGCGACGGGAGGCGGCCGTCGCAAATGCCCAGGAAGCCGTCGCTAATACTTTTTGCGACGGTAATTTGGCTTTTTGCGACGGTAAAGGGGGGTCGCGACAAAGGGGGTTGCAAAAGAGCTTTAGCGACGGTAAGTGCCGTCGCCATTAGTTTAAGCGACGGGAGGGTGCCTTTTTTGCGACGGCACTTTTTCTGTCGCCAATAATGGAAGAAAATATCAGTTTTCGCGACGGCACAAAGTTCCCGTCGCTAAAAGTGGGTTTTTGAGACGGCAACATTACCGTCGCTAAAACTCTGGCAGCTTATAACTATTGGCGACGGCAACGTCTACCGTCGCTAAAGGTCTCTTGTCAATTACAATTTCACAGCTTTTGCGACTGTATTGGTGCCGTCGCAAAAGCCTATTACTGTTTTTTGCGACGGGTTCGTATGCCGTCTCAAAAAAAAAAAAAAACCCTGTTGAGAAATTATTAAAAAAAATTAAAAATAACCTGTATTAAATAAAAAATAACTATAAAAAATCCAAAAATTACAGAATAATATAAATACATTATAAACAAAAGTTGACAAATAATGAAAATTAATAATATTGTTCCATTCATAACAATACATAAATAAAAATTCACAACAATAAAAATTATGCCACTACACAACGTCGCATAATACATACATAATGTTGCTCACAAATTTAAATAACATAAATCAAAATCAAAACCAAAAGTTTTCGTCTTCATTCGTTCGTGGGTTACAAAAACAAAAATTGTTCATAATCTTTATACGCCCGCATTCCAGAAGAAGCCAACTGCTACTCAGGAAATATCTGAAAAAAAGAAGATAAAAATAATTAAAAACCATATAATGGTGTTAATATTTTCATTACAGAAAAATAAAAAAAAAAATTGACTACTATATAATTAGAAAGATATATAGTTTAGTAAATAATTTTGACTGGACCGAAATCCGGCTCTAACTCCCAAACCGGGAACCCGATTCGAGCCCCGTCTTCTCCCACAAGTCTCTCGTGCCTAGGCGGTCGTGTGTGCCAAGTTTCGTGCTAAACCGACGCCGTTTGGTGATTTTGGGGCGTTAACGCCTCGAATTCAAGTTTCTTAAGGAAGTAGGTTTCCTAAAGTGAAATCCGGCTCTAACTCCCAAACCGGGAACCCGATTCGAGCCCCGTCTTCTCCCACAAGTCTCTCGTGCCTAGGAGGGCGTGTGTGCCAAGTTTTGTCCTAAACCGACGCGGTTTGGTGATTTTGGGGCATTAACTCCTCGAATTCAAGTTTCTTAAGGAACTAGTTTGCCTAAAGTGAAATCTGGCTCTAACTCTCAAACCGAGAACCCGATTCGAGCCCCGTCTTCTCCCACAAGTCTCTCGTGCCTAGGAGGTCGTGTGTGCCAAGTTTTGTCCTAAACCGACGCAGTTTGGTGATTTTGGGGCATTAACTCCTCGAATTCAAGTTTCTTAAGGAAGTAGTTTGCCTAAAGTGAAATCCGGCTCTAACTCCCAAACCGGGGACCCGATTCGAGCCCCGTCTTCTCCCACAAGTCTCTCGTGCGTAGGAGGTCGTGTGTGCCAAGTTTCGTCCTAAACCGACGCGGTTTGGTGATTTTGAGGCGTTAACTCCTCGAATTCAAGTTTCTTAAGGAACTAATTTGCCTAAAGTGAAATCCGGCTCTAACTCCCAAACCGGGAAGTAGTTTACCTAAATTACATATATATATATATATATATATATTAACTCGCTGTGCTGAGTAGGGAAAAAAATTTACAATGATGATATGACATGATTATGGATACATGATATATTACTCAGTAATTATTATATAAGTATAATAACAAATCTCACTATATGTAAATGTGACAGGTACACATTATATTAAAATAGAGAATTTCATTTTAATAGTAAAATTCAACATCTTAAAGGCTGATTCATCAAAAACACAAAGATATTAATAAAAATTTTAAAACAAAAAATAAAAAATAAAAACCAAGTAATACTTCGTGCAAGATTAAATACTGACCTCATGCTCTTGTTGGAAGGAGCCCAATCTATTCTCTTTTGAACCCTTGTACCAAAATACAAATAAATATGAGAGACTAGATTATTTGAGATTTAAATCTGAGGATACATCATACTTTTCAAGAATAACAAGGAACAAGCAGAACCTTTGAAGGAACACAACTAGGCCGAGGCAATTTTAGGTGAGATCCAGCACTCGGTTGGAGTTCAGTCAGAGAAAGCTAGCATTAACCAAGGGAGATGAGTCATCAAAACATATATTATTACAAAACTAATAATTGCAATTATAAAAGTAGCAGTAGTCATTCACAAAAACAGTTCGCAACTTAGAACTGTTGCTCTGTTGCTCACCGTTGTTAACAAAAATGAAAAAAAGGAGGCAACACTAGAACTCAAACATATATATACTTCTAAATTTACCTTGTTAAAAAGATCAACTGGTGGATTATGCTGACCCCTCTTTACGAGTCAATACACAAAAGCACACATGTTTCCATTATTAATCTGAACAAGCACACAACACAAGTAATGAAATTAAGTAAAATGTTGAACAAAACTGACTAAGAAAACACCTTTGACTCTCCAGAGATGCGATCAATCAAAGTAAACTACAAATAATTAAAAGATTTATAGGTATTGAATGTGCTGTCATGTATGTATATAAATATATATCACTATCAAATATGAATCACAGTAAATCAGTTACCCCCGTAGACCTCGAAATGAATGAGAAGAGAGAGACAGAGAAAAAGAGAGAGACAATAATGAAATGCTAAGCAACAAAGAATCAAATACTTGAGGTACCCCTGTAACTGTTGGTGAATCTATTCAATTCCTATTTGGTTATTCACATCCAGCCAACATTTCTTCTCATTCATCAAAATGCCCAATACTGCTAAACAATTTTACTCATCAAACAATCCCAAAATTTAAATGCAAACTCGCAAACCACAAATCAACACACTAAAGTAATAATTATATAAATATGGATATATATATATATATATATAGATCAAGGGATTGAAGGATGATAAAAAGAAAATAGAGAGAGAGAGATTAGAGACCTGGCGTCGAGGGAGACGATTAGATTTAGGGTTTTTTTACCTGTGTGTAGTTCGGCGGTGTGATGAGATGAACAACGAGAGAGTGAGAGAGTGATCGGTGCAGAGATGAACGAGAGGGTGAGAGAGAGAGAGGCGACTGATCTGATGATGATCGGTGCAGAGCAGAGATGAACGAGATCGGTGCAGAGTAGAGATGAGCGAGATCGGTGAGAGAGAGAGAGAGACGACTGAGAGAGTGAGGGAGACGATTAGATTTAGGGTTTTTTGTTTTGTTTGGTATAGTATAGATGAGGACAAGTGAGATCATGGACGGTCAGATTTGTTTGAAAAAAAAAAATTAATTAATTAAGGTTGAAAATTTATTTTTAAATAATAAAAATAAATAAATAATAATTTTTATTTTTAAATAATAAAAATAAAAAAATAATAATTTTTATTTTCTTTTCGTTATTAAGGTTGAAAATTTATTTCTTTCATATATTTTTTAATGAAAAATATTTTTTACTAAAATAAAAGTTAAATTTCTGTAGTCAATGAAAAATATTTTTTTGCGACCTATTTTTTTTATTACTAAAAATCATGAACTAATTTTTTGTGGTAGAGGAAAAGGAGCCGCAGCAGTAGTGAAATAGATAGAGAGAGATAAAGAGAGAAAGAGATATAGAGAGAGACAGAGAAAGAGAGAGGCAGAGAGAGAAATAGATAGAGAGAGACATATAGAGAAAAAGATAGAGAGTAAGACAGAAAAAGAGACAGAGAGAGAAGAGAGATGAACGAGAGAGATAGAGAGAAGAGAGATGAACGAAAGAGACAGAGAGAGAAAAGAGATGAGAGAAGAGATAGATAAATCGAGAAGGAGCTCGATAAATAGAGAATACGAGAGGAAGAGAGTGAGCAAGGCGAACATAATGAGGGAGAAATAGACAAATAGACAAGCATATAGAGAGAGAGATGAGTGATGAGTGAAAGAGAGTGAGAGTGAGAGAGAGACAGAGAGAGAGAGATAGACAGAAAAAGAGACAGAGAGAGAGAGAGATAGATAGAATGAGAGATAGAAAAAGAGAGAGAAACAAGAGATGAGCGAAAGATAGACAAAAAGAGAGAGAAATAGAGTGAAAAGAGATGAGCGAGAGAGAGACACAGAAAAATAGAGAGAGAAGAGAGACAGATAGACAAACAGACAGAGAGAGAAGAGTGATGAGTGAGAGAGAGAAAGAGAAGAGAGAAAGGAAGATGAAAAAATGGATGAAAAGATATAGACAAAGAGAGAAAGAGCGAAAATAGATAAACGAGAGAGAGACAGAGAGAGATAAAGAGAAAAGAGATGAGTGAGAGAGACAGAGAGAGAAGACAGATGGGAGAGATAGAGAGAAGAGAGATGAGTGAGAGACAAAAAGAGAAAGAGAGAGACAGAGACAGACAGATAGACAGACAGAGAAGAGTGATGAGTTAGAGAGAGAGAGAGACAAAGAGAGAAAAAGATAGAGAGTGAGAGACAGAAAAAGAGACAGAGAGAGAAGAGAGATGAACGAGAGAGATAGAGAGAAGAGAGATGAACGAAAGAGACAGAGAGAGAAAAGAGATGAGAGAAAAGATAGATAAATCGAGAAGAAGCTCGATAAATAGAGAATATGAGAGGGAGAGAGTGAACAAGGCGAACATAATGAGGGAGAAATACACAAATAGACAAGCATACAGAGAGAGAGATGAGTGATGAGTGAGAGAGAGACAGAGAGAGAGAGAGAGAGAGAGAGATAGACAGAAAAAGAGATAGAGAGAGAAAGAGAGAGAGAGAGAGAGAGAAGGAAGAGAGATAGAGAGAGAAAGAGAGAGAGAGAAAGAAAGAAAGAGAGATAGAAAAAGAGAGAGAAACAAGAGATGAGCGAAAGATAGACAAAAATAGAGAGAAATAGAGTGAAAAGAGATGAGCGAGAGAGAGAGACACAGAAAAAGAGAGATGGGCGAGAGAGATAGAAATAAGAGAGAGAGAGAGAGAGAAAAAATAAATAAGAGAGATAGAGAGAAGAAAGATGAGCGAGAGAGATAGAGAGAGAAGACAGATGAAAGAGATAGCGAGAAGAAAGATATACGAGAGACACAGAGAGAAAATGAGAGAGAGAAACAGACAGACAGAGAAAGAAGAGTGATGAGTGAAAGAGATAAAGAGAACAGAGAGAGATAAATACAGAGAAACAGGAATATGAAAAAATGAATGAAAAGAGATGTTATATTAAAAGAGTAAGACGACATCGTTTTTTTTATTTATTTTTTTGCGACAGAAAAATACTGTTGAATTTATTCAAACTATTTTGTGACTGTATATATATGAAGCTGTCTCAAAACCACAATCACTATGCTAGGTTAGAGTTTTCCAAAAACTCTTTTGAGAAAATTATACTTTCTTGTTTTCCGTGTTATATTATTTTTACTGAATTTTTTTAATATTTTAAGTAATTTTTTTAATTTTTAGACACACCTAACATAAATACACCTAAAAAGTAAAAAAAAATCTTTTAAAAATTCACTAAATACCAAAAATACAAAAGAAATACAATAATTCAATACATTTTTTTTTATATTTGTATGTATTTATTGATTTTTAAAAATATTTTTTCATAAATTTTTTTTTAGATACATTTAAGTAAAGTGCATCTAAAAAAAATATTTAAAAATTAAAAAATATTCACTTAAAAAAAAAAAACACAAAAGTCACTTTTTGCGACGGTAGAAAATGCCGTCTCAAAAAATCAGAGTATTTGCGACGGTAGAAAAATACCGTCTCAAAAAACAGAGTATTTGCGACGGTAAAAAAATACCGTCTCAAAAAAGGAGAGTATTTGCGACGGCAGAAGATACCGTCGCAAATACTCTCCTTTTTTGAGACGGTATTTTTCTACCGTCGCAAATACTCTATTTTTTGAGACGGTATTTTTTACCGTCGCAAATACTCTGATTTTTTGAGACGGCATTTTTTACCGTCGCAAAAAGTGACTTTTTGCGACGGCAAGCGCGCCGTCGCAAATAGTTCCGTCTCATATACCCAGTTTTCTTGTAGTGAATTGAACACAAATTCGCAAATGATTTTATTCATAAATTTAACCTTATGTAAATTTGTGTTCAACTTATGTAATTTTGTGATAGGGTTACATACGGTGTGCATTGCACACCGGAGATGACAGCAACAAAAAATTAAAAAAATAGAGACCAAAGGAAAACACAGCTAATTCTCAAACACAAAAACTGATTCTCAGATTTTGTGTATTGTTAGGTAGTATTTAATTTGAACGGAAGCTCGAAGGTTAAAGGTCCACAAGCAATCCTTCATGTCCCCCCTTCATCTGTGTTACCTATGTTAGCTAAGGATGTTCAGGGATTAGAATCCCTTTGTGTTTCTGCTGTTTAGTGTTTTGTATTGTTTTGGGCTTTAGTCCCCTTTTGTCACCCAAAAAAAAAAGAAAAAGAAATGGAATGGTATGTTTCAATAAAATATGGGAAAATTACAACCCCCCCAAAAAAAAGAAAAAGAAATGGAATGGTATGTTTCAATAAAATATGGGAAAATTCCAACCCCCCCCCCCCCCAACACACACTTTTGTCACCCAAAAAAAAGAAAAAGAAATGGAATGGTATGTTTCAATAAAATATGGGAAAATTAACCACCCCCCCCACACACACACACCCTAAAGTTTGATTCTTACAATAAAATTAATTTTTAATTTTGTAAATTTAAATTTTAAATTTTTTATTTATTTTCAATCTAAATCATTTGTCTATTTTCATAAAATCGATGAAAAATTGATATTTTAATTATTAAGCTTAATAAAAAACAATATGTTTAACATTTTATATATATCTACAATGCGTTTAATTACTAAAATATTCTTTTTCTATCGATTTTACTTAACAAAAATAGATGAATGATTTAGATTAAAAATGAATCAAAAAATTAAGGTTTAAATTCACAAAATTAAAATTCAAGATTTATTTTGTTAGAAGGCTCAAACTTTGATTTTTTTTGTAATTGTCCCTTAAAATATTTATTTTCATATTTAGTTAGACTAAAACAATAATAATAAATATATTATAAATAAAATCATCTTTCATCATTTTATAAAAATACGAAAATTACCATATCATTTCCTTCCATCCCATTCAAATTAATCAAATAAACCATAAGATTGCATCGAAACAATCTTTATCCAAAATTTTACCCAAACGTGTACACACAGACTGCCACCAAAGTTTACCCAATCAGAGGAGATTATTTCCAAATTTCCCATAAGGGTGACCCCACACAATTAAGTTGTATAGAAATTTTGAAATGAAACGGTAATGAAAAAAACAAATTTAATTTATATTTCATTAATGTAATTATCATTTTTGTTTATTTTTCTTTTTTTTTTTTCAAATATTTCCAAATACAGTCTTAAAAAAAAGGTAAATTATAAATATACCTCCTAAAATTTGCTTAAAATACAAATTATTCCTGTGATTTCAAAAATTAAAATACCACATTGTCAAATTTTTTTATTTAGAATTAATTGAAAAAATAACATTTTTAACTTCTTTCTCATATAATAATAAAATCATTTAAATTATTAATTAAAATATATTTATGATGTCATTAAAAACTATTAATTAATTTAATAATTTATTAATAAAAGAATCCATTTGTTCTAAAATTAGAAATCTCAGAAGTAAAATATAATTTCCAAAATTATCGGAGAAATTTGTATTTTTAAGCAAATCTCTAGTATAACTGTAATTGTAGTATACCCCCAAAAAAAAAAAAAAAAAAATACACAGACTTTTCAAAGACTTTGGAACAATAAATGTCGAATCTCCAACAATTATTTGGTAATTTATAGATCAAACTCACTCATCAAGAATTCATTTTCCTTACAACCAACCATTGCTACGACTATGGCTATGGCTGTCTGCAACTCTTGGCCTTGGAACCCCCACCGATCGCCTATTCAGCTTTGTTCTCTCTTCTTCTTTTTCTTCTACTTTGTGATCACCCTTTACTACTTTCCTCTTCATTCAACTGCACTCAGCTTCAACTTCACCAATTTTAATGAAACACTTCAAAATGGCGACATAATAGTATAAGGACAAGCTAATGTTTCCAACCAAGCCATTAAAATCACCACACCAAACAAAACAAGTGGGTCGAGCCTCGTATAAAGATCCTCTTCAACTTGGGGACATAGCTTCTGGAACACTAGCAGACTTCAACACCCATTTCTTGTTCGTAATTGATTCAGAAGGAAACTCGACTTTTGCAGATGGGTTCGCATTCTCCCTTCTTCCTAAGAATTCTACTTCGATGAACACATATGGTGCTGCCATGGGTCTTCCAATCTTGTCAATTTTTCCCTCCATATCGACTCCATTTGTTGCTGTGGAATTTGATACCTTTCAGAATTGGCAATGGGACCCACTCAACATCACTCATGTAGGTATCGATATAAGCTCTATTACATCTAATGTTACTGTAGTATGGTACAATAACATAACTTACGGGAAAGAGAATGAAGCTTGGATTAGTTATAGTTCTAGTTCGAAAAATTTGAGTGTTGTTTTCACCGGATACAAAGATAATAGCATAATTGAAACTAGTCTTACTTTTTTGGTTGACTTGAGGGAGCACTTACCAGAATGGGTTACAATAGGCTTCTCAGCTGGAACAGGAGATTTGTATGAGAATCATATTGTTAAATCATGGTCATTCAATTCGAGTTTGCAAACCCATGTGCCAACTAGTCCTAGTCCAAGTCCTAGTCTCATTCCAAGCCCCAATGCTACCTCTAGCCCAAGAAAGAAGGGTGGAAACAACAAAAATGCTTTGGTTGTGGGGTTGAGTGTTGGATCAGCTACTTTGGTTGGTTGGTGGGTTGGTTTTGTTTGGCTTTGTCAAGTGGAAGAAAAGTAGAGCACCAGAAGAGGATGGGGAGATTGCCCCTGATATGTCCATAGATGATGAATTTGATGTAGGTATCGGACCAAAGAAGTTTTCATATGCTGAATTGTTTTGTGTAACGAATAACTTCGCGGACGAACATAAGCTCATAGATGGAGGATTTGGTGGGGTTTATAAAGGTTTCTTGAGGGAATCTAACTCTTATGTTGCTGTGAAGAGGATATCAAAGGGATCAAAACAAGGAATGAAGGAGTATGCATCAGAAGTGAAGATCATTAGTCGGTTGAGGCATAGAAATCTGGTGCAACTACTTGGTTGGTGTCATGACAAAAACGAACTGTTACTTGTTTATGAGTTCATGAAAAATGGAAGCTTAGATTACTATCTCTTCAATGAAAATAGCGTGTTGACATGGGCAATAAGGTACAAAATTACACAAGGCTTAGCCTCGGCATTGCTCTATCTATACGAAGGATGGGAAAAGTGTGTGGTGCACAGAGATGTAAAATCAAATAATGTCATGTTGGATTCAAATTTTAATGTTAAACTTGGAGATTTTGGATTAGCTAAATTTGTCGATCATGGAAAAAATACGCAAACCACTAATTTGGCAGGTACAAGGGGATATATGGCCCCTGAATACCTAGTTACAGGCAAAGCTAGTAAAGAATAAGATGTTTACAGCTTTGGAATTGTGGCATTGGAGATTGCTTGTGGAAGAAGACCCATTGACCAAAATGTTGAAGAAGGTCAAATGGTATTGGTGGAGTGGGTTTGGGACCTTTATGGTACCGATAGGCTTCTTGAAGCGGCGGTGGATACAAAGATTTGCCCAGATTTCAATCAAAAGGAAATGGAATGCTTGATGATTGTTGGGCTCTGGTGTGCTTATCCAGATCAGAATCTCCGACCTTCAATTAGCCAAGCAATTCATGTGCTTAATTTTGAAGCTCCATTGCCCATTCTTCCAGCAAAAATGTCTATGGCAACATGTTTAGTTTTTGTAGATGATAATCAGGTGAACGTGGAGGAATCTGTGTTAATATAAGTTAACGAAACCAAAAATAATGTCTGCAAAATATCAAAAAGAATGTCTGTCGAGCTATATTTTAATTGTGTTGTAGTTTATGTTATTCAAGTTCTTTCTTTTTCAGTATTTTGTCTACATAACAATTATTAATCTAGCTGTCTCACTTTGAATATTCTTTGCATATTTGAAAATACAAAATTAATTAGTGAGTTTTAATTAAGGGTCATACACACCCTTAAAAAGATATGTATCATATGCAAGTTTTGACATTTGTGAAATTTATTATCACAAATGTCATAATTGAATCTTTTTAGTTATAATTAAAAAAATGAGTCATAATCAAACATCGTATAAGGTATAACCAAAGGCGTTTTGAATCATAACCAAATTAATATTATGACCAACATTATAATGAGTCATAATTAATACCACAATATGTATAACCAATTCATAACGAAATTATAACTAACATTACAATATATCATACCTAAAGATCATAAAGGTGGGCATATGATTCACAATCCAAAACATAGAATTTCCCATTTATATATACAATTCGGATTTTTAGTTGCTTTGATTGTTTGGTATATTTGCCCAATTTCACTTGAATTTAATTTGGATTTTTAAAATCTGCTTAAGCCTATACCAAATTAAAAATATGATGTTCAAATCTTTGAAAAAAAATTGAATTAGATTTGAATTACACGGGTTGAGCCTGCCAAATTGCTAGTTCAACCTACGGCCACGCAACTGTGATTGGTAGTAACATTAGGGCCGGTTTCGTAACCGAAGAACCTGGGCTTATTAATTAGAAGCTCAAATTTTTTTCTTCCTCAGGTCAACAATGAGAAGATATACAATAATAATAATAATTTGTTGAGCTAATATTAAGTATAAAAAAATTAAATATTCATTTTGTGTGTGTCAATTTCCGACCACACTGCCAACTTAGTACTCAACTGGAGAACACCGGCAGAATAGATGGCACCTGTTTGACCTGCAACAGAAAGAAGAGTCTCCGGTGGTAGCTCGTCCACCCGGGGGTACTCCGACGATCAAGTCAGTACTCCATATCTCTCAAAGATAACCAATAGTGCTTAACTCACTAGACAGAATATCAAAAGCCATACCTTAGACCTATGGGGGTGTCTCCCTTTTATAGCCAACATAATCCTAGTCTCAAATAGAAGCCTAGCTCTAATGGACTTAGGATTACTGCTAACTTGAACTCCCAGTAAGATTAGGATAAACTCTCTAAGAGTCTTATCTTTACCCAAACTGAAGTCTTCTCCCATTTTAGGACTCTTGTCCCTTATCCGCTTATCTCGGATTCCGGTATTCTCGCAGATAATCTCGGCCTAGCCGAGATCATCTCTGCATCATGACCAGGACACGTGACACCTCGGCTGACACTTCGGTGTCACCTCAGCCACGTGTTGTCATTCAAAAATTATGGCCTCACACATTTAGAAAAATTGTTGTAAACTTTCGTAATTGATCCGATGAGTTAAATATGTATTTTTTATTTTTAAGAAGTGATAATTCCAATTTTGATTTTCTTTTTGATGTATTTCTCCAAGATTGCTATAAAAAAAATAAAAATGAAAATCCATAATCAAAATTCTAATTTATCTCAAATTACCACAAATCAAATTCTCTCTCTAATTATAGCATATCAGAATTATCAATTTTAGCACGGATCAGCACAATTCACAGCTTAGACACATTATTATATATAGCAGTGTCACAAAATAATTCTTTTACTCTGTATTTGGTTGGGAGATTTAGAAAAAGATTTGAAAAAAGAAGGGGAAAAAATAGGCAAAATATAAATAAAATATATCTACATTTCATCTAATTTTACACACTTTTTTTTCTTTCTCTTTTTCAAATCTCTTTCCAATTTTCTCAACCAAATATAGTGTTAGTGACATTTTTGTAATCTTGTAACGTTCTCAACAAGTGTTATTGACACACATGTCATGATAGTACTAGTGACACTTCAATGGCACTTTTAAGTGACACTTCAACATGAAAGGCTGAAAAATTTTACTGACACTTCGAGGGTCTCAATTTTTTTTTTTAATTCATATAATTATTAGTAGCTCAAAATTGAAGCCTAGCCAAATATTCATTAATTTCACAAAAGAACACATAAAATGTATTGAGTCAAGTTTGTAAATAACAAAATCTTATCAATTTGATTTCCAGGGCATTCTCTATTCACTCACGATTACAAAGTAGTGGTGCGGTGATTTGTATGGCACCGTAGTACTGAAGGTGTGCACTGAATTTAATTTTTGTGCTCTATTTACTTTTTAAAATTTATTGCTCTTTTTTAATTTGAGAACTTTGCTTATTAATCTTGTATTATTATTATTATTATTATTATTATTGAATTCATTGTTTTTTTTATTTATTTATTTGAGGACTTTGCTATTAATTTTGATTTGTGCATTTAATCTAATTTTGATGCCTTAATTTTTTATTCTATTATTTTGCGATAATTTTGTTAATTTTTATTTAATTCAAACTTTGTCAGGCTTTTGTTTTGCTTGGATCATATATTATCTTTAATTGTTCGTGAATTTCTATGGGTGTACTTTGGATTAGGACTGAGCAAGAAATCCGTATAATCCGTAATCTGATCCGGTCTAGTCCAATCTGGTAAGTTTGGATTAGTTTTTTTGAATTTGTGGTTCGGTTTCAGATTGGAAATTTAAAACTCCGTAGGCCACGGGTCGGTTTCGGATTTGAACCGATCTGAACTGTATGCAAATAGTCTATAGTGATATTATAAACCCTCCCATAGAATATCATTTCTTATTTCATATAAAAACTAAACCAATTTTCTTATTGTTTTGTTTGGTACTATGTTTAGTTTTAATACAGAGGAGAACTCTGCTTTGTGTAATATGTATCTAGTTTTATTGCTTTTGTTTGTTACTTTTGTTTATTGCTTTTGTTTGATACTATATTTATGTTTTTATGAAATTAAAATATTCTATATTTTTTTTTTGTTATTTAATTATGTGAATCCGTAGTCCTAAACTGATTCAATCCGTGTTTAAATGGATTGGTTCCACTATTTAAACGGATTGGACTGGTTCCAATTTTTCAGGAACCATAGATAACGAATTGGTCCTAATTTTACCTCAATCCAGACCAATCCGGACCATACTCACCCCTACTTTGGATTATGGATTGAATTTCTATTGAATTTTAGATAATCACTATGGGTTGAATTTTACAATCATGGTTCCTAAAAAGTATACTGAAGAAAAAGAAGTAAAAAGTATAAAAATTAATTAAATCTCAAGCGGGAGCTCTAAACAATTTTTTTCATAACAAAAATAAATTGATGAGAGTTCAAATTCAATTGATAATAAAGAACATATTAATGAAGAATTTAAAGATTTTGTGGATGAAGAACCTAATCAAAATAAAGAACTTAATCAATGCTTAAAGGGGTCCCATTTTAAAAGTTCGTTTTGGGTGCTCAAAGACTCAAGGCCCAACCCTCTCTTCTCTGAGACTATACCATGAGACTTAAGTAAATTTTACTTTATTTAATTTTTTTAAAATAGAAATGGAGGAATTATTAAAAAGAGAATTGAAAATGCATGACGAGTGATTATTCAATAGTCTGAAAGTATGGTTACGTGGTACTTTATAATAGTATAATTAGTGGAAAAAGTAGGGTATTAATTATTTGTGTTAAATAATGGAGAAACGTGAAAGGCATAATGAATGATAATTAATGAGAAAGTATGATTACATAATACTCCAAGAATACTTAATAATTTTCCATGAATAAGAGGCTCCTCCAATATCACATTTGCTATTTGCAAACGACTGTTTTATTTTTCAAAATTACAAGATGGAGGAGATTTGATGTCTTCATTGGTTTTTGAATGCCTTTTGTTTCTATTCAGGTTTGCATATTAATTTTAAAAAATCTGAGTTATTTACCAGTCTCGATTTTTCAAGGTTAGATGGGGATTAGCTTGTATCCCTGTTGGGTGTTAAAGTTGTAACGAAGCCGAGGTTATATTTAGGTGCCAATTTAGGGTTTTTGGGGCGATCCAAATCGGAGATTTTTAATTCCATATTGGACAAAGTACAATCCAAACTATGTGATTTATTGAATTTTGCAGGATAGGGGATTTTGATTAAACATGTTCTACAGTCTATTCTTATACACTTAATGTCTATTTTTCGAATGCCCTCATCTTTCTTGAAAAAAATTTATAGCTATCCTTCGAGAATTTCTTTGGGCATCTAACTGGGTTATGGGTTATTCTGGAAAAAGTGGAAATTTGTTACTTTCCTAAAGAATGGGGCGGGTTGGGGTTTAGAGATCTTTTGTGTTTCAACCAAGCTTTATTGACGAAACAGGCCTGGCGAATTCTGTCTCTTCCCATTTTACTATTATCTAGAGTTTTGATGGGTAAATATTGTCTGAGACAAACTTTTCTAGCCATCAAACAGTCTTGTTCATCTTCATGGGGCTAGTGTAGCATTCAATAGGATTGGGAGTTATTAAACTCAAGTCTTCAATGTGTGGTAGGGAATGGAAGCCACATTAATCCATTTGAGGATCAATGGATTCCTGTTGTTTCAAATCCCTGGAAAGGCAGGGGATTGACTAGGTTTTTTCCAGACATGCGAGTTGAGCATTATATTGATCAGGAACATAAATCTTGGAGAGAGCAATTGCTTTGTATTTTTTCCCCCAAGTCCATTATACCTCATGTAATGGCCATTCACATTCTAACTGTTATTACGGAAGATAAGGTTGTTTGGGGACCAACTAAGAGTAGAGAGTATTCCGTGAAATCTGGATACAAGCAAACTTTGATTAGGCAATTCCCAGATCACTGTAGGCCAGATTCGAACTTGTCCGTGTGGAAAACATTGTGGCAACTCAAGATTCCTCCTAAGTGGGTTTTGTTTGTTTGGAAATGTCTCTACAATATTCTTCCAGTAAAGTGGGAAGTAAAAAAAAGGGGGAGTGGCTGTTTATCCATTATGTGCGCGGTGTCGCACTCATGATGAAACCCTTGAACATTTATTCTTTGATTGTCCCGTGTCCCGAAGGGTTTGGAGAGGGTTAGCGCTGGGTCTTGATTTTAGCTTGGGTAACCCATTGTCATTCATCACGTGGTTTAACTTTAAGGGTTAGGTTATGCAAGTAAAGGAAAGAGACATCGTAATTCAATCTGTGGCAATATTGTGGGCACTTTGGCTGCAAAGGAATTGTATTGAATTTAAGCATACTGCCAAAACCATTGAAAAACAATAGAGGAGGCAAATGAATTATATGCGACAGTCATTCATAAACAGCACAATAATCCACATGCAATAGATCAACATACTTATCCTGAACATAATTTGTTTTCTAATCAATATGTTTTGCAAAACTAGGCATCCACTCGAGAGGACTCAAGTAATGGCGACTAGTGGTGGATGGGTCTTGGAAGTCAGCAAAAGATCAAATGGGACTAGCCTAAGTCTGTTTTGATGAGCATAATCAATAGGTTGCTCACATGGCATTTGCAGGGCCACCATTCCCTTCTCCATTGCTAACTGAGGCTGCAGCTAGCTTGAAGGCTTTGTGTTGGGCAGTGAATCAGGGGATCAGACATCTTATTTTGCAGACTGATTGTCAAGTTTTGCTTAGGTTGTTGCAAACTGATGGAAAACCAAATGATTGGCAACTTCAGCCTATTATTGGTGAATTAAGTATTATAGTGAATGTTTTGATTACATTTCCATTGAGAAAGAGGAAAGAGATGTAGTCCAACCAACTCATAAACTGGCAAAAGATGTAACTACGTGTAATGTTATATAATATATATAGCTAGGTGATGTTTTGTCCTCAAAAAAAAAAAAAAAAAAAGAATTGGAACCATATGTATTTTTCAAAACAAAAAAAAACAAAAAAGACAACTGTAACTTACAGTTGAGCGCAGGTCGGTTGAGGCTACGGAACCTCCAATCCCCCATCTGTCCGCCAAATTGGTAGATTGGAGAAAATCAATTCGCATTTGTCTATCAATCCGGCGGATGTGGATTGAGCGGATTGACGGATTGGTGGACAAATGCGAATCAGTTTGGCGGTTTAAAATTTTATAAATTTTCAACATAATTCAACTTGTGCACTTCCTCAAAAAAAAAAAAAAAAAAAAAATTACAATCAACGACATAAGAAAGTTTTACAATCATTGCACGCCTCATCCAAAGAAAGAAAGTTTGAAACTTTAAAATATTATAATTACTGCATGCCTCATCCACATATTACAATCACAACATACCTCAGCCACATAAAGTATTACAATCTGTGATTCTTAAAATATAAAAACAATTCAAACCACCAAAACCATGAACAGAGCGGTAGTAGAGATTGTATACCTCTGTATTGTTACTGTGGGGGCATATTTTTGGGAATGACAACACATGGCCAAGGTGGTACCGAAGTTTCAGTCGAGATGCCATGTGTCCTAGTCTTGGCGCCGAGGTGATCTCGGCTAGGCCGAGGTTACCTGCGAAGATACCAGAATCCGAGATGAAAGGATAAGTTATAAGAGTCCTAGAATGAGGGAGGATCTTAGCCTGATAAGGATAAAGCTCTTAGGGAGTTTATCTTTATCTATTGAAGAGTCCAGGATGAGCATTGGGCCAGAGTCCAAGAGAAGCCAGGCTTCTACAGGGATCAGGTTAGTGCTAGCTATAAAAGTAAGGCACCCTCATGGGTCTAAAGTATGCTTTTTGTATTCTGGCTAGTGAGTTAAAGCACTATTTGCTATCTTTGAGAGATAATTGAGTACTGACTTGATCGTCGGAGTGCCCCCGGGTGAAAGAACCACTGCCGAAGTCTTATCTTTCTGTGACAGGTCGTTCGGGCGTAATCTATTCTGCCGGTGTTCTCCAGCTGAGTACCTATTTGGCAGTGTGGTCAGAAATCAACACACACAATTTAGCAACGTCTGTGTGAAAGAAATGAGAATAGATAGCCAACGATAGAGAGAAAGAGAAGATCGGGGACGACATCCCTACTGGAAGTGGTAAACATATTGACCCTAACAAGGAGAAAGATAACTGCAACGAAGAAACTCGGGATAAGAATCCCGGAGAGAAAGGTGTCGGCTAGGAGGGAGACGTACCAAAGAAGGGAGACCTAGGCGGGTATTATAACGAGGACGACCTCTAGGTATGGAAAGATAGATGCCTGCGGAGGGACGACGAGATGAAGGGAATGGCGAACAAATTGGCAGACCTGCAATCGGTCGTCAATTTCATGATGCAGAACAACGTCATGCAGCCACCGTTTCCGTCACAAGATACGTTGATTCCAGCAACCAAGAAAGATGCCCATAAAGGGGGCAGAAAACAGTTCCTGCAGTCCTTCAGCATGACAGGATCAAGGAACATTCTCATCGGCCTTCACGGGAGGTCGAGCGATGAGAGTCGATGAAAGAAGAGTCTCGAAAAACACATCGTACCAAAGAAGCCTAGACCAAAGAACATCGGCATGCTCAAGGGAAGGAGCTTTGTTTCGACACGACTAATGGAATGAGGTCCAAGAGGACTCATAACGACACCGGGAGTAGCGCACCAAAGAGGCTAAAATCCGTTGACAGTTGTGCTCCTAGATGGACCAAGGAAGATCTAAGGGACTACCTCCAGAGGAAGTGACACGACGCCGAGGTAACCTCCCCGGTCAAACCGAGAATGCCGTTTTCGGTAGAATTGAACAAATTTGAGGCTCCGAAAAGGTTCCACATGCCAAGATTCCAGATATACGACGGTAAGTCTAACCGTAACTTTCACGTCAGCTTGTACCTGAACTCAATGGCACTGTACACCAGGAACGAGCCATTGCTCTACAAGGTGTTCCCCTCATCCTTTGGGGAAATCGCATTAGACTGGTTTCACAAGTTGCCGAAAGGAACTGTGAAAAGCTGGGAAGGCCTGGCCGAGATGTTCATGGCCAGGTTTGTGACAAATAAACTACAGTCGTTGAGGATGGACTCCCTAATGGCTCTGAGAATTGACGAAGATGAAAGCCTTAGGGCCTATACCAAAAGGTATTATGAGGTGTTCAACCGAATACTAGGGTACAACCAAGAGGTGGCAGTCGTGTCTTTTAAGAACGGCCTGAACGATGATTGTCTGCTTCAAAAATCACTGGCAAAGACACTGCCAAAAAGTATGGAGGAACTTATGGCCAGGATAGAGAAGTATGCTAGAGCCGAGGAAAACACGCTAGGGACACATGCGTCAAAATAAGAGAAGAGGAACGGCTCGCCAAAGTGAGGCCGGGGTAACACTGGATACAACAAGCAAGAAACAGGACTGAGTGCTGCACAGGAAATCACAACCGTATTCTGAATTCCGGTTTACAAAGTCTTGGAAAGAATCCGGAATCAACCCTATTATAGAAGAGAAAATTCCTGGCGAATTTATGAGAAGAAGTCTGGGAAAGCGCTGCGCCTACCATAATAAGGATGAGCATCTAACTCAGGGGTGTAGAGCCCTAAAAGCACATCTGGAAGACCTGGTAAGACAAGGTCATTTAAGGCACCTAGTAGATGAGGCCATGACAATGGAGGAACAAGCGAGACTGCCTCAGGCATCAGCAACACCACCCCCGCCAACACCACAACTGCAAGCAGGCGGACCTTGAGTGATCAATGTGATTCACTCGAAGGTCAATGAGAACGAGGTATGTCAGAAGACTCAGAAGGTAAAACACTTGCAACATGTGTATCAGGTCCGGCAAAAAAGACCTAGGGCAGACGAGCACCAAGGACCAATGGTGTCCTTTACTAAAGACGATCTAGACACGGTGCAGCATCCACACAACGATACCCTGGTAATATCCCTCAACATTGGAGAGTGCCAGGTGAAGCGCATCTTAATTGACCAGGGCAGCTCTTATGACATCATGTATGTCAGGTGTTACACGGAGCTTGGCTTTCACCAAGATGATCTGGAGCAATCTAATGGTCCAATGGTTGGGTTCAACGGAACGCCAACGTGGCCCCTGGGAGCAATAAGTCTAGAGGTGCAAGCTAGCACCAAGAAGGTAAACACGGAGTTCACAATAATTGATGCCCCTCCCCTTACAATGTTATCCTTGGGAGGCCATAGCTGCATTCAATGGGGACTGTTTCCTCAACACTACACCAGCTGTTGCGGTTCCCAACGGAGCATGAAATTGAGAAAGTCAGAGGGGATCAAGTGCAGGCAAAGAATTGCTCCATGGCAGCAATGAAGTCCACCTGCAGCGTGCGAGGAACAGAATTAGCAAAAATTGAGGACGAGGACATGGAGGTCCTAGAGGACGTCGGCAAAGAACCAACCGAGAAGAGTGAGGAAGCCCTGAAGAAGATCCTAGTCCAGCAAGGAGATAAAGAGCGCTTCTTCCTTCTCGGCTCAGGCTTGGCCGAGGAAGAGGAAAAAGAGTTAGAGGCATTCTTGAGAGCAAACATTGAGGTGTTTGCCTGGACACCATACGAGATGCCTGGCATTGACCCCGAGGTCACTTGTCATAGATTGAATATGGACAGGTCAGCCAAACCTGTCATCCAGCGAGTAAAGAGGCCTATGTTGATGCATGTTGAGGTAGTAGAAGAGGAAGTACATAAACTTCTGGAGCCCAGAGCCATTTGAGAGGTAAACTACCCAACATGGTTATCAAACACAGTTGTTGTGAAGAAGAAGAATGAGAAGTGGAGGGTCTAAGTGGACTTCACTAGCCTGAACAAGGCTTATCCCAAAGACAATTTCCCATTGCTCAAGAGTGACTAATTGGTGGATGTCACTTCAGGGCATGGAAGGATGAGCTTCCTAGATGCTTACAGGGGGTACCATCAGGTAACCATGTACCCCTCCCCCCCTCCCCCGATGAGGAGAAGACTGCATTTATCACCCTAAAAGGATTGTATTGCTACAGAGTAATGTCTTTCGGGTTGAAAAATGCAAGAGCAACCTACCAAATATTGGTGACTAAGATGTTCAGACATCTAATAGACGGAATAGTGGATGTATACATTGATGACATGGTCATGAAGACCAAGGAACCTGAGGATCATCTGGCCGACTTGAAAGCAGTCTTCGATATCCTGAGGATATTTCGGCTCCGACTCAATGCGTTGAAGTGCGCATTTGGAGTTGGATCAGGAAAGTTCCTGGGATACTTGGTTACCAGAAAGGGCATTGAGGCGAGCCCGGATCAGATCAAGGCCATCTTGGACTTGAAGAGCCCAACATTGGTAAAACAAGTGCAGATGTTGACTGGAAGGGCTACAACCCTGAATAGGTTCATAAGCAGAAGTTCTGACAAATGCAAACTTTTCTTCAGTTTAGAAGTTCTGACAAATGCAAACTTTTCTTCAGTTTGGCCGGCCGGTACTATAGATGGCCGGCCGGCTATCTTTTTTTGGTCAATTGCATTTTGGCCGGCCGACTACTGTGCATCTGCTTTTGCAGATATTTTTTGGCAGCTGGCATACACTGTCACCCCCTCCATACAGTGTATGGAGGGATTTCCCTCTTATTAGCTTCCTTTGGAAGCTTTACAAGAGACAATTGTCTATAAAAGAGAGGGTCTTCTCTCTTGTAAGGGGTTGGACAAAAGGTTAGACATTTCAGACAGCTTTTTTTTTAGGGTTTGAGTTTTAGGGTTAGGGTTTGTTCATATCCTACCTCTATATCTCTCTCTTGTGTGTGTTTTGTCTTACTTTTGCTCACAAACACCCACCATCACACCATCCCTTGGAGCTGAGGCCCTTGAGGATTGTTTTTGGAGATTTTAGACTGATTTCAACCTAAAGAAGTTGCTGGAGCTCCATTGGTGAAGAGGGTCTTCAAGGGTAAGAAGTCTGTCCCTTTTATTCCCCATTTTTGCATTGTATTTTTGTCTACCTTAAAACTGTTTTTGGGTTTAGTGTATAACACAAAAAAGTTCTGTTTTTTGGTCCTCTAAATAGTTGGTTAAGGGTACTTTGGCATTTGGGGTTGTTTGACCCCTCTTAAGCCTTGAAAGGCCCAATTTTTGTGCCATTTTGAGTGAGCTTCGGGACCATTGAGTTTGGGCCTCCTTACCACTAAAATCTTGAGGGATTTCAGAGGTGAGGATGGTGCCTTGAGGTCCTAGGAAGGAGAGGGCTACCCCCTCTCCTTGTTGTCCTTGAAAAGGACCATTTTTGCCTCTTGAGAGAGCACCATATCTAAGTGTGTGTTGGCCATGCCTTAGCTGATTTTCATGCTTATTATGACATAATATGCCTCTGTTTTTAGTTGGTTTTGGTACACCATACTTGCTTAGCATACATGCCTTGTAATGCCTTGTTTTAGTCTTAACATGTCTTATGTTTTGAGTCCTTATTCAAGCATGTTTAGACCTAGCTTTGTGAAGCCTTTATGTTTGTTTTGCCATGCTCAAGGTCTGCCCTTAATTGTTTTGGTCGACCATAGCATGCATCGCATAGCCCCTTTGCATTTTGGCTTGTTAGCCTTGGACTTTGGACCATATTGCATGCCATGCTTGTCTTGTTCATTTGGTTTGGCACCATTTTAGCATGATTTCAGAGCTTTCTACGCATGCTAATTGTCTATGTTTACCTTCTTTTAAGTGTGCTTAGAAGTTGTCCCTTTATGCTTAGGAATTGGACCATATTCGCATGCATGTGTATGTATGCTTTGGACCTCACTTCCATAGCATTGGCCACTGTTTTAGGCTTGTTTGAGGGCTGCCTAATTTAGTTGAAGTCCATCCCCTTTCTTGTTGCATGTTTTGTATGCTTCCTTGTATTGCCATGTTGCATATTAGCCAACATGTCTAGGTTGCATTCCATTTGTATGCATGCTTGGCCTCTTGAATTGCTTGTGATAGAGGTTAAGCCCCATTGTTTGATTATGTTCATTGCATTCCACATTAAAATGCACACTTGATTCTTTGGGCCATCATGCATGGAAATGTGTGATTGGTGGTCCGAGAATTGAGGCCCATGTCCCTTTGAGTCATAAACATGATAAGGGATGGGATTGGTGCATACATTGCTTGAAATGCATTGCCATGCCAAGTCTTGCCCTCTGCTGCTGTCAAACACAGATTCTGCAGGAATATTTGGCCGGCCGGCTATCTTCAGTGCCGACCGGCCATCATTTTTGGCCGATGGATCAAATTCGTGGCCGGTGACCATTCTACATGGCCGGTGGTATTCTCCTTGAGCCGGTGGTGTTCCCTAGCATCCAGAGAGCAAACCCTGAGGCTTTGGCAGTCATCAGGGGAGCAGAGCAAGGAAAATAGAGGCATCTTGAGCATGACAGTGGATTTCCGGGCGGAACCGAGCGCGCATGCATTGTGCCCTCTGCTGAGGCTGCTGTTTACTGCTTTCTTAGATTAATTAATTTGCTTAATTAATTTAGTGGTCTGTAATATTTAATTAGCTCGTAGGTTAATTAAATTGTATTATTCTTTCGGTCCCTCCGAGCGAGGGCAAATTTGTAATAAGTGTGGGTGCGTGTGTGCATGTCTTCCAAACCCCCACTTCTTTCTCCCTTTTACTTATCTGCTTTTGATAGTTAGTATTAGGGCATATTTACTTTAGCATACCTTATGCTATGCACGCGTGCATCATTCATCAGTATTGCATGCACCGGGCTCGGCGCATCATACTAACTGCATAAGCATTTCAAATCTAACTTGAATACATGCTACTTGTGCATTTTCATATGACATCCTTAGATTAGCCGAGCCTCTTCTAGCGACATTTTGTATGCGATGCATTAGGCACTTAACATGGACTTGGATCATACATTGATTGCTAACACGTTCTTGTTTTGGCATGGAGTACTTTGTAAGTATTTTATGCTTTAGCATACTGCATGCGTGTGAGTGTTGTCATGATTGCATGCTTACCATGTGGCTAAGTGCTTATGTGATATAACTGCTTGAATGCCTGTGGGTGAAGGTTGGATTGTTTGAGTTGGAACAACTCGTTGAAATCCGTATTTTAGTCTACTTGCGAGTAGCAAATTTCAAAGCGTTTTCCAAACAAACGGATATGCAATGTTTTGTTCCAAATTAGGCGATCTAGTCTATACTTGTTTGCTGCGCGCATAACATAGTAATTCTAGGCTAATAACCGGAATAAGAATGCATAATGTTTTCAAAACAAGATATCACGGTTAGTAGAGGCCGATCTTTGGATCGGGCAAGAGGGGTGCTCATAGATGACCTTCCCCAATCATACCCAAGTTCCCAAGCCGAGGCAACTTTGGTGATGACGGACACGTGGCCTTTGGCACCGAGTCAGGGTTTCCTAAATTTCCCCATAAAAAAATATTTAGATGGCGACTCTGTATCTGGAAAAGCAGTCCATGTTTGGCACTTCTTTTCTAAAAATCTGTTTTCTCAAAACGATTTGCCGGATTTGGACTCTTTGGTTCAGATTACAAACCATGACAAATTGAGTCCTGAACTGTAGTAAACCCAAAAGAACAGAACGGGAGTCATCCTCCCGGGGCGTTCGGGGACGTCTACAGTTTCTGGCGACTCTGCTGGGGAAATTAGAGAACTTGACTCGAACTCGTGATATCTTGTTTTGACTACACTTATGTGTTTCTTTGCATTGCATGTGCATTGGTGCGCCTAGGACACCGTGTTGGCCATCTGCTATTCCTGAGCGGTTTGCCGGAGGCTTGACTTTGTCAAAGCATGCCATAAGGCTGACCGGTTGCGGGCTCTGCCAGTATGGGAACACAAACCCCGGTTTTACCGGGGCACTCTTTTCGACCATTCGACCTAGTGCATATCGAAATCCATAGTGACCATTCCAAACTAGGACAGGTTGCTTACCCGATTTTAGGTTGTTTGAAACCGCTGCGTGCGTAGTGAAACCCTAGCTCCTAACAAAATAGGACAGGGAAACCCTACCCCAACATAGGGGTGTTTTGGCTCTCATCTACGTGCTATGTGCTTTTAGAGTGTATCTCTACAGGAACGCACATGTCAGTTTGCCAGCTTGAGTATCAGGCCTGAGGGCACCAGTATCAGTATTTGTGAGAATCAGTTATATCTGTGGGTATCCGATTCTGTGTTTTGAGACAGTGATTTTCGGAAATAGTGATCAGTGGTAGAGTACAGTTATTTGGCTACACCTGCGTTTAATCCGTTTGGGCTAAAATGCTGCTTGGTTTTCCTTTCAAGGTTCAGAGAATTGATCCAGAATAGTTAGTGTTCCCCCTTGCTGAGGCAAGACAGATATCTGATCCGTCAGTCACCACTCAGAACAGTGGACTTATGATGACGCAGAATTCGGAAGAGATTGTGGTTATGACAGCCGCATTAGATCAAGAAATCACTCTGCAAAGTGAGACCAACGTTGATGTGCCGCATCCACCCAGGTCGCCTGCTGCACACCCGGTTTGGACCCCCCAGTTATATCAGGCTCGTGAGCCCACCACATTCGAGTTGATGGGGATGATAGGTGACCTCCAGAGGTCCGTGGCGGATCTCGCCTACGGAATGTTAGCTTCGCCACCAGTCGCACCATATGCCGGGCATTTTGTACCCTAAGAGCCCCCATTACTGGGACGGATTGTGATCGAGCTTAGCCAACCGGAGATGACCTTCAGCTATAACAACGACGTATTAACCCAAACCCTCGATCAGGCTGAAGCCAGAGGTAAAGACAAAATGAAGGCAGATGCCAATCCTATTGAACAATTGATGTGGGCAGTCGAGGCTTTGAAAGCCGGGGGGATGAGTAAACAGTAAGTGTTCGCAGTCCTAACCAAGACTGTGGATGATGTTTTCCCCACTCCAGCCGAAGGCAGTACGAGTCAGGCAGAAAACCGAGACAGGCCCCGTCATGCCAGAACAGTTCCTTCCGCTCCCAACACTGCACCTGGGAAAGATCAGAAAGTCAAGGCAGTGCCTGCCGACCCTTTCGCCAGTGCGTCTAGCAAGAATTCTCAGCCTTCAAAGTACCTGCCCCGAGGGCGCAGGGTCTTTTACGCTCTCTACATGCCTTTGTCTAAGGCACTCCAGATCCTGGTCGAAAGAGGGCACCTTAAACCCCTGGAACCTCGACCTCTCCCGAAGAATCTCCCTCCCACACATGATGCTGCTCAGTACTGTGCGTACCACCAGCAAACAGGTCATGCTACCGACAATTGTCTCCGCCTCCGTCATGAGGTGCAGGACTTGATCGACAACGAGGTTATCCTCCCGCCCACCTCAACCAAGTCCGTTACTACTCAGCTACTGGATTTTGAGGATACCGATACTGCGAGTATGTAAATCAGGAAGTGAACCACCTGCGAGCGACGCTTGGTATATTTTTGGATCCGGCGTCTGGCACGCATTTTTGAGCATCTGCGACTGCTAGTTTTGTAAATTCTGGCTCGGGTGTCGGGTCAGTCTTTTGTTTTGTTTTGAGTATGTCTCATTGTCGTGAGTCAGTCCTTTTTGCTTAAGGGTCTGTCTTGTTGTAGCGAGTCAGTCCCCTTGTATAGAATACCAGGCGATTCCGGGGTTGTCGCCTCGAACACCGTTTTGTTTTGTAATTACTCCTTTTGCTTTCTTTTTGAGTTTGTCTCTGCTATGGAGCCAGTCGCAACCAGGAAATTTGAATGAAACAGCTGCGGCTATCATGTTCCCATGCTTATTGCTATTTTGGGCTCGTTGTGCCAGAGGATTTGGATGGGACGACAGTACATTCTACCTGTTCTCTTGTGCCCTGAAAATCATTGTAATGACCTAAGTTTTTTCCAAAACCTTTTTGAAACACTGCGGTGAAAACGAAGAGGAAGGAATTCCTCGGGTTCTTTACAAAACTTTGATCAAATTGAGAGAAAGATAGGCATGCTAAGCCTTTTAATGAATGAAATCATGCTTGTTAGCGTGAGTACTGAGAAGGACCCTGGCTTGACCCAGACTGGTTCCACACTATCTACAGCGTGAGCGATTTGTCGCTTTCGTAAAAACTTTCAAAAACAAAATGTTTTGCGCGGTCCTGTGGAGACCTGTGTGGAATCGCTCTTGAGATTGTGCAGCCTAGGATCGCTCTCAGCCTCAAGACTCAATCCGTTTGTTTTCGAACCTTGAACCCATTCAGAACGTTCAGCGGTCAACCGCCATGAGAGACCTGTGTGGCCAGATCAGAAGCAGCCCTCGAACTAGGGGCAAAAATGTTAGAAGTGCTCGAAGAGCCAAAGATGGATCCTTCTACAGATCAATACAACAGCCACTCTCCTAGATACAAAGGGCTTCAATCTCAAAACCATTTGGCATGGACTTGTTACACTTTTACCCTTTGAGAGGCTCGCTGGGTCGAAAACCCGAAAGGGCGACCCAGGCAAAAGTTAGAGCAAAAAAAATACATATATACAAAAAAAAGAAAAAAAAGAAACATACGAAAAATGCAAAAAAAATACAAAAGCGAAAAATACATGCAAAAAAAAAAGAGAGAGAAAAGAAGAAAAAGAAAAGAAAAAGAAGCTCGCAAGGTCGAAAACCCGCATCGGGCGCCTTGGCAAAAGTTAGAGCCTAAAAAAGTGAAGGTTAAAATACCTGAGTGTACCTTAACCGGAACTACGTAAGGCTTGATTCCCATGTTTGGGATACGTAGGCAACTTCGTCCTGAAGTCCAGCCCTCAACGCTCTCATAGCGTCTCAGTCCATGTAATGGTTTTGATCACCTTTGCCTCCTCTGAATCCGGTAGTTCGGTTGTGACAACCGGAATCACGAAGTCAACTTCCTCTTGAAGTCCAGCCTCCAACGCTGTCACAGTGACTGTGTCCATATATTGGTCCAGACCATCTTCGTTTTCTCCGTGTCTAAGAATTCGTTTGCAATCATCACCGATGAGGACTGGTTTTCAGCATGCTGCGGCATCATCCAAACAAGGGGCAACTTTCCGTTGCCATGCAGCCCTTTCAAGCAAGGGGCAATTTTCCATTGCCTCCGATCCAAGGTTGCGCATCTCGCGGGTAAGTTCCGTGCTCGTTGAGCATCGATCGTTTCCAAAAATAGTTTTTGAAAATTTTTACTGAGGTTGACTATTTTCTCGAAAACTATTTCATTTTCCAAAATTAGACCATTTCTGGGACCCGGACGAGAAAATTTTCAGTGCTTATAGTCTAACTTGCATAATTTCAAATCAAAAATTGAACAAGCATGTTAATCTAACTCTCATTTTGGTCAAAACTGTTTTAGTAGAAAACCAAAACAAAAAAATGGTCAAAGTGATGAACTAGGGGCACAGTCGAGTCAGGTGTTCTGTCTTTCCCCCGTCATCAACATACTTGCTAGAAGGGCACCCTATTTGCCGGAAGAAGGCACAACCAAAGCTATCTGTAAAGGGTTGAAAGCCCTCAATAACCTCCGACCAACGAGGTATTGAACCAAATGTTGAGCACGGATCAGAATGGACCAAGATATTCCACTTCCTGTTTGGAACACCGACTGAACGTCGCTGGAAGAAATAGTCGCGAGCTAATAGTGTTGGGCGTGAACCCGCGACTTCCTATTCATCTATCAATCACCCTGGGGAGGGACGAAAAATGAGAGAATAAAGAATAGAGAGGTGTAAGTTGAGAGAAAAGTAAGAAAAAGGTTTTGAGAGAAAAACCGAGTCTACGGGCCGAGTGACGCGAGAATCACAAATCAGAAAGGGTGGGAAGCATACCCGGAGAAACTGGCTCCTCGAGATTTGAGGTCTTTCGTTTTTGTAGACACGTCCGTGTGTCGTGTCTTTTGTCTTGTTTAACCCAACTTTCGTTTTGGGTCTTTTCCGAGCGTATCTCGTTGCGTTTAGGTCGTGTCCCTTTTGTTTGAGTCTGTCTCGTTGTGTTCAGTTTTAGGCTCTATACCCCGGTTGAAAAACCCTTTTTTTCGATTTCAAAAAAAAGAGAGAAAATCGCTTATGCTCAGAGTGTTGTGCCATTCTCTACATTTAGGCGAAGCAAAAGAAGAAAGAGGAGAATTTGGGGCATCTGAGTGTGTTTCAGTCTCAACCGATTCCACCTTCGTATTCCGTCTTGTCAGATTGGGCTGTTTGTTCAAGATTTACCGTGTGCAGAATGAACCGAGTACTGTGTTATGGGCTGTATGCAGATTAGTCCCCAGTGGAGAAAGGGCCGTGTGTTCAGAATCAGGCAGTGGGTTGCTTGGGTTGTTTTACTGTTGGCTGGTTAGTTATCTGATTATTACAGTGCAAGTGTTCAATTTTCAGACAACAAATCGATTTCATTTACATTGAAGTGTAATATGGTGTGATGCAATGCAAAGTATGAAATATAAAGAAGTAAACACTTTTTCAGATAAAAGTTTGTTTCATTTCATCATCTTTTCAAGTACAAGTTTTGGGAAACAAAATCTACCTGCGGCAGTACAAGGTACCCTATGCTACCAACAAAAAGGAAAAATGCAGAAAAGAAGAAAAACAGCAAGAATCTGTATCAAATGTCAAAATGGCTCCGGGGCTATCAGTCTGTCCTAGTCCTCTTCCTGGACGAAGGTCCAGGAGCATTATCAACACTATCATCTGAGCCCGAGTCCGAGTCGTCTCCGGTCTCCTCCTCCGATGACTCTGCCTCTGTCTCTGCCTCCGCCTCGGACTCCTCGTCATCATCCGGAACCGGTGCCCGAGAGCTACTCCCGACGTGAGTGCGCCCCGCCTTGGTGCGAGGGAATACTCTACCCTCCTCATCTCTCTCTCGGACAGGAACGGAAGGTCCAGTTGGAGCACCTCCTACAGTGGGAATCTGGAAGGGAGGCTGAAAAGTACAAAAGGCAAATGCATCAGTATGCCGTGAACAGTTTATCAGTACAGAATGCAGTGTATGAGTACAGTGTGTGAATGCTGTGAGCGGTTATCAATGCAGAATGCAGTGCAGAATACAGTGTATGAATGCTGTGAGATTAGTGTGTCAAGTGTTGTGTTGTGCATCGGATTATGTGAAGCAGTTTATGTATGGTTTGAGACTGTGGTTGAAGAACATACCGGAATACTGTAGAGGGCCAGAAGGTCGAAAGTCCGCTGCAACATCCCCATCATGGAGGCATTCAACTCCAGGGACTGCCGGGTGTACTCGGAAGAAGCCTGCAAAAGTATTAGATGCATCAGTATTCTGCAGAGTATCAAAGAAATGAAATGAAATGAAATGACAATGCAAGATGCGAAATGCGAAATACAATAATACATACCGGAGGCAAGTCGGGGACACTGACCAACTCGTGATCAGCCAGAGGAGGGGCAAAGGGGATCTGGTAGGTCGCCCCACCCTGCCTTCTGTATGTCATCGTCGTAGGCAGTGCGGGCCAACCAGCCCCCCGCCCTCTCTGAGCTCCACCCCTACCACGAACGCGGGCCCTCCTCGATGCTCCTGCTCCGGCTCCCGCTCCTACCCTGGCTACCGGTGCCACGGGCCTCTCTCCCTCAGCTCGACGGCCACCGCTCAGAGGCCGCATGATGTACGTCTGCACGTACTCTCTGTAATCGCCGATGCCTCTGAAGCGGATCGCCTCCCAGCCAATCATGTACTCGGCCATCTGTTCAGCGGTGAATCTCTCGGTCTCCCTCATGTCCTCCGGAGGGTGAACCGAAACTGTCTGCTCTGGTAATCCTAGGGTCTGGCGTAGGAAACGCTCACCTAGATACCAAGCCCGACAGACCAGGCCCTCCAACAGAATCCGGAAACGCGAGGTCTCCTCAGCACCGGCAAATCGGTCTCGAATTGTCGCTGGCAACGGAGCCCAAGGCTGCCAGGTGATCTGAAAATGAAACACAGTTTGTTATATACTGTTATTGAAAATATGCAGTGAAAAGCGAAGCTTAAATGAACTCTAAAGTTAAACATACCTCTGCGGGAGTAATGGTGTCAAAGTATCGGCGGAAGAAGCTAAATGTCTCCCGAGGCCTCCGCACACACCTCCTGTCGAAGCGGCGGGAGAATGGAACAATAAGAGGGGTCTCCGTGTCTGGCACTAGGGCTAGTCTGGGAAAGTAGGCGTAGACCCACAACTGCAAAGCAAATACCAGTATGCTTATCAGATAAAGCGGAATGCAGAACAAAGCAGAAATAACAGAGCCGTGTATCGTGCAGTGTATTGTGTAGAATGTACAGTGTGAGCAGTATACAGCCAGTGTGAAGCAGACTACAGTGTATGCAGTGTGCAGAATACAGATAATAAAAAGTAGAAATGTAAAAGGGAGAAAGAAGAAACGTACCTCCCAAGCACGCCAATAGCCCCCGAGCAACTGTTCGCTGCCGCGGGAAGCCGAACTCATATATCCATAAAGCGTAGCCAGAGCGGCGCCACCCCAATCGTAGTACAGGATCTAAGTGACATCCACTAAGGCGCTGAGCAAGTAGAGGGGCACGGTGTTCGCCCGATCGGCGAAAATAGTCGTCCCCAGCAGGAACATGAGAAAACTGCGCACGTATCTCTCTACGGCCTCCTGAGTCATCAGAGCCTCCTCAACCAAAGTTGGCTGGACCCGGAATTAGACCTCAAACCAGGAATACCGGACGAAGGCTAGACGGGCGAGAGGTGGCACCTCGCCAAGCAGATAGACCTGAGCGGCAGTCTACTCGTCCATATCGGTGTCGAAGGGGATCGGATCACCCCCTACCCCGATGCCTGTAAGCATCGAGAAATCATAGGGAGTCATCGTCATGTCTCCCGTCGCAGAAAGATGGAACGAGTCGGTGGTGTCCCACCACCTCTCCGCCAGAGCAGCGAGGAGAGGCCTGCTCGCGGTAAGTCTAGACAATCCTCTGCAAAAAGCGCCGAATCCGGCCTGATCCACAATGTGACGAACCGCCTTGGGTAGCTCAGCATACCAGTCTCGAGCGGCGATATTCCCATACCTGCAGACGGTATGGGAATCCCCTTGTTTTCAAGCACACAATTGCGAAGCAATGCTAAATATACTAGTTTTGAAAGGTATTCAGAATTGAGACAGATATAGCATGCGTGCGTGTTTTCAGATTCAAACAGATACCGAGTGCCGGTGCGCTTACAGTGAACTACAGCGTATGATGCGTTAGCGTGTTTGAGTGGTTCAGTGCAGATATAGCATGCGTGCATGTTTTCAGATTCAAACAGATACCGGGTGCCGGTGTGCTCGTAGTAACCTACAGTGAATGGTGTGTTGTGTGTTTGAATGGTTCAAGGCCAGTGCGGTGCACGTGACAGTTTCAAACAGATATCAGTTGCAAGTATGTTCACCGTTAACTACAGTGTACAGTGCGTCAGTGTGTCTGAGTTAAGCGGTTAAAGAGAATAATCAGCTATGACAGTTTTATATTCTACATTGCGGAAAATAAAACAGAGGAAGGAATGTTACCTCGGAAGCGCCGAAGGATAAATGAGATGTAGGCTCACGCAGGAGGAGCTCTGGTGGCATCGCTCTGTCAAAACTCCGAAACTGGCGAAGTCCATCTGGGGGTAGCACGTGAATCGCCGGTCGGTAAGTCACCGGGTCGAAGGGGCAGACACTCAGGGGGAGAAGCTCGACCCCAGGATCCATCTCGTGATCCGGGGGAGTCCCGCCTTGTAGAATAGCGTCGACCATGTCAAATGTGACGAGGGAAATGGTCGGAAAGGGAAAACGAAGCTAGAATGCGAAGGGCCAACAAAAAGTCAACCCCCGGGAGGGTGGAAAATGGCCGGAAAAGCCGGAATGTGGAAAATATAGGAAAATCAAGAAAAACTTGGGGGAAACAAACCCCAAGAGGCGGAAATCGAAAAGGCTACACCGAAACGAAGTTTCGATCTGTTCAAAATGTTCGAAACGCGAGGGAGATCGCGAATCGGATGATGGAATGGGCGTAAAACGCGAGAAAATCGAGGAATGAAGGAGGGAAAAGTGCTCTAGAGAGAGAAGGAAGCATTTTCGGCTAGAGAAGAATGAGAAAAATAGGGTTTGAAACCCTATTTTAAAAGACCCAAGCCAAAAGGACAAAACTGCCCCGCATCAGGCATTTTTGGCCGGTCGGCTACACTTTTGGCCGGCCGGCCAAATGTTTGGCCGGTGATGTTTTTTGGTGGCCGGTGGATGGCCAGCGGCCTCCCCATGTGGCCGGTGAGCCTCCTACAACCTTGTTTGGATTATATCTGTAGTTTGGGGCCTTCATTGCTCAAGATAGTACAAGAAATGGCATTTCCGAAGCTCGACCGGCCTTCGTTTTGACCTCGGACCGTGTCTTTTGTGCGCGGCACTCGAATTTGTGCAAGGTGTATCCTTCCCGTATCCTTTTGTCTCTTACAAAACCCGAAAGTTGCCCCATTGCATTTGGCATGCATTCCATCGCGTTGTCTGGCGCATCGCACTACCTTGTGCACTCGCGTTGTTTAACGCATCGCGCCGTTTTGCGCCTCTCATTGCATTTTGCATGCATTCAATTGCGCTATTTTGCACATCTCATTGCATTTTGCATGCAAATCAATCGCACTATTTTGCGCATCTCATCGCATTTTGCATGCATTCAATCGTGCTATTTTGCGCATCACACTGTCCTGTGTACTTCACGGTCTGGCGAGACCTTAAACCCGCTTGGTCTGATGAGACCTTAAAACTGCTCGGTTGCATTGTCATGCATTTCAAACTCGTATGCATTGTCATACATTTCAAAGTCACGCGTTGTCGCGCGTTCTAAATTCATTTGCATTGTTACGCATTTCCCTAGCGTACGGTCTAGGAGACCTTAAATCCTTGGAAAGTGCAAGACCTTCGGTGCATTGGTGTGCACAGCACATGCATATGTCATGCATTCATTGTAAATACTGCATATGTCATGCATTCATTGTAATATATTGCATATGTCATGCATTCATTGTAAATACTGCATATGTCATGCATTTCATTGTAATATAGTGCATATGTCATGCATCATTGTAACATAGTGCATATGTCATGCATTTTCATCGTATCTCTATCCATTCCATTGCATATTGTAAATATTGCATTGTAGCTTGCATGCATTCACTGCATCATCACCTCCATCCATGGCTCGTACCTTTCCTTGTTGAGCTTGGTTTGGTATGTGCTCATACTTTTCACGTCGAAGCACAGTTCTGCATGTGTACGCACCTATTCCTTGATGAACTTGGTTTGAGGGTGGTGGCACCTTTTCTGTGTTAGATGTGTTTCGTTTGTGTACATGCCCTTCCTAGGCAAGATTTGGTTTGGCCTGCGTGCCTTATCCATCGTATCTATCCATTCCATTGCATATAGTAAATATCGCATTGTAGCTTGCATATATCCACTGCATCATCCCCTCCATCTTTGGCTTGTACCTTTCCTTGTTGAGCTTGGTTTGGTATGTGCTCATACTTTTCACGTTAAAGCACAGTTCTGCATGTGTACGCGTCTATTCCTTGATGAACTTGGTTTGAGGGTGGCGGCACCTTTTCTGTGTTAAACATGGCTTGTATGTGTACATGCCCTTCCTAGGCAAGATTTGGTTTGGCTACATGCCATATCCACTGTATATATTGCATTGTAGTGTAATTTTTGCATCCAGCATTAGGATCATTGTCCTTTCCCCAGCGGGTCGTTTCCCCACTCATGTCATTCCACCCAATACTTGTTCTCGCGTCCGTCTACATCACTCATAGTTTTGCATGTGTACGCGCTTTGAGGGTTGCGGCACCTTTTCTATGGTAGACGGACTTGTTACTTCCATTAATCTATTTGACATTTGTGTGGTTTTGAACCGCTCATGATTGGATCGTGATTCAATTGCATTGCATATCATTTGCATTGTTTCAATTGCATTGCATTTTCATTTACATTATTATACATAGTTTTGTATATATTGCATTAATTTTGCATGTTATGCATGTTGCTAACAACATTGTACCTGTTAAGTTTGCTTTCTTTTCAGGCACGATATTGTATGTACGGTTCATTTAAGGCTGGTGCAACCAGACAAATCGCACAGGTATTATATTCTCCGAGTGAGACGTATCGAGGATTGCATAATTCTCTTACATCATTTCTACATTGTAGTGTAGTTTGGTGTATGCTAGCTTAAAACTGTTGCATTGTATGTGCTTCGTTACAACTTTCTTTGCATGATCATAAGTTATGCCCGGCTCTGTGCATTGTCTTGCATCTTGCCCCTGCCTTCGGGCGCATATCTTGTTTGTCTTGCATACTTTGTCTAAGTCTTCGGCCTTGTCAAAAATGGGTCGTCTCTGGGCTTTGACATTCACTCCCGTCATTGTTATGACTTCCGAGTTCTGTCAAAGAGGGGCAACTGTAGACACCCCATTTTTGACCGTCCTCAAGACTTGGACGTCACCGCTTGAACACTCGGTGATCATCCATGTTTGTGTTCGTCTTGAGTTCCCGGAGGTCTTGGCTACGCGCCTTGCCTCAGGATCTCTCGACTCGACTGTTTTGTGTCTGGTTTTGCACCAAACACTTGTGCTTTGCCTTGGAGGGCCAGGGAATGGCTTGTGGGCCATCCCCACACTCCACCGGCCATGGCTTGAGGCCACCGGCTGTGTTTTGTTGCCACCGGCCAAATGTTTGGTCGGCCGGCACTATAGATGGCCGGCCGGCTATCTTTTATTGGTCAATTGCATTTTGGCCGGCCGACTACTGTGCATCTGCTTTTGCAGATATTTTTTGGCAGCTGGCATACACTGCCACCCCCTCCATACACGTGTATGGAGGGATTTCCCTCTTATTAGCTTCCTTTGGAAGCTTTACAAGAGACAATTGTCTATAAAAGAGAGGGTCTTCTCTCTTGTAAGGGGTTGGACAAAAGGTTAGACATTTCAGACAGCTTTTTTTTTAGCGTTTGAGTTTTAGGGTTAGGGTTTGTTCATATCCTACCTCTATATCTCTCTCTTGTGTGTGTTTTGTCTTACTTTTGCTCACAAACACCCACCATCACACCATCCCTTGGAGCTGAGGCCCTTGAGGGTTGTTTTTGGAGGTTTTAGACTGATTTCAACCTAAAGAAGTTGCTGGAGCTCCATTGGTGAAAAGGGTCTTCAAGGGTAGGAAGTTTGTCCCTTTTATTCCCCATTTTTGCATTGTATTTTTGTCTACCTTACAACTGTTTTTGGGTTTAGTGTATAACACAAAAAAGTTCTGTTTTTTGGCCCTCTAAATAGTTGGTTAAGGGTGCTTTGGCATTTGGGGTTGTTTGACCCCTCTTAAGCCTTGAAAGGCCCCATTTTTGTGCCATTTTGAGTGAGCTCCGGGACCATTGAGTTTGGGCCTCCTTACCACTGAAATCTTGAGGGATTTTAGAGGTGAGGATGGTGCCTTGAGGTCCTAGGAAGGAGAGGGCTACCCCCTCTCCTTGTTGTCCTTGAAAATGATCATTTTTGCCTCTTGAGAGAGCACCATATCTAAGTGTGTGTTGGCCATGCCTTAGCTGATTTTCATGCTTATTATGACATAATATGCCTCTGTTTTTAGTTGGTTTTGGTACACCATGCTTGCTTAGCATACATGCCTTGTAATGCCTTGTTTTAGTCTTAACATGTCTTATGTTTTGAGTCCTTATTCAAGCATGTTTAGACCTAGCTTTGTGAAGCCTTTATGTTTGTTTTGCCATGCTCAAGGTCTGCCCTTAATTGTTTTGGTCGACCATAGCATGCATCGCATAGCCCCTTTGCATTTTGGCTTGTTAGCCTTGGACTTTGGACCATATTGCATGCCATGCTTGTCTTGTTCATTTGGTTTGGCACCATTTTAGCATGATTTCAGAGCTTTCTACGCATGCTAATTGTCCATGTTTACCTTCTTTTAAGTGTGCTTAGAAGTTGTCCCTTTATGCTTAGGAATTGGACCATATTCGCATGCATGTGTATGTATGCTTTGGACCTCACTTCTATAGCATTGGCCACTGTTTTAGGCTTGTTTGAGGGCTGCCTAATTTAGTTGAAGTCCATCCCCTTGCTTGTTGCATGTTTTGTATGCTTCCTTGTATTGCCATGTTGCATATTAGCCAACATGTCTAGGTTGCATTCCATTTGTATGCATGCTTGGCCTCTTGAATTGCTTGTGATAGAGGTTAAGCCCCATTGTTTGATTATGTGCATTGCATTCCACATTAAAATGCACACTTGATTCTTTGGGCCATAATGCATGGAAATGCGTGATTGGTGGTCCGAGAATTAAGGCCCATGTCCCTTTGAGTCATAAACATGATAAGGGATGGGATTGGTGCATACATTGCTTGAAATGCATTGCCATGCCAAGTCTTGCCCTCTGCTGCTGTCAAACACAGATTCTGCAGGAATATTTGGCCGGCCGGCTATCTTCAGTGCCGACCGGCCATCATTTTTGGCCGATGGATCAAATTCGTGGCCGGTGACCATTCTACATGGCCGGTGGTATTCTCCTTCAGCCGGTGGTGTTCCCTAGCATCCAGAGAGCAAACCCTGAGGCTTTGGCAGTCATCAGGGGAGCAGAGCAAGGAAAACAGAGGCATCTTGAGCATGACAGTGGATATCCGGGCGGAACCGAGCGCGCATGCATTGAGCCCTCTGCTGAGGCTGCTGTTTACTGCTTTCTTAGATTAATTAATTTGCTTAATTAATTTAGTGGTCTGTAATATTTAATTAGCTCGTAGGTTAATTAAATTGTATTATTCTTTCGGTCCCTCCAAGCGAGGGCAAATTTGTAATAAGTGTGGGTGCGTGTGTGCATGTCTTCCAAACCCCCACTTCTTTCTCCCTTTTACTTATCTGCTTTTGATGGTTAGTATTAGGGCATATTTACTTTAGCATACCTTATGCTATGCACGCGTGCATCATTCATCAGTATTGCATGCACCGGGCTCGGCGCATCATACTAACTGCATAAGCATTTCAAATCTAACTTGAATACATGCTACTTGTGCATTTTCATATGCCATCCTTAGATTAGCCGAGCCTCTTCTAGCGACATTTTGTATGCGATGCATTAGGCACTTAACATGGACTTGGATCATACATTGATTGCTAACATGTTCTTGTTTTGGCATGGAGTACTTTGTAAGTATTTTATGCTTTAGCATACTGCATGCGTGTGAGTGTTGTCATGATTGCATGCTTACCATGTGGCTAAGTGCTTATGTGATATAACTGCTTGAATGCCTGTGGGTGAAGGTTGGATTGTTTGAGTTGGAACAACTCGTTGAAATCCGTATTTTAGTCTACTTGTGAGTAGCAAATTTCAAAGCGTTTTCCAAACAAACAGATATGTAATGTTTTGTTCCAAATTAGGCGATCTAGTCTATACTTGTTTACTGCGCGCATAACATAGTAATTCTAGGCTAATAACCGGAATAAGAATGCATAATGTTTTCAAAACAAGATATCACGGTTAGTAGAGGCCGATCTTTGGATCGGGCGAGAGGGGGTGCTCATAGTTTCCGAGCCGAGGCAACTTTGGTGATGACGGACACGTGGCCTTTGGCACCGAGTCAGGGTTTCCTAAATTCCCCCATAAAAAAATATTTAGGTGGCGACTTTGTATCTGGCAAAGCAGTCCATGTTTGGCACTTCTTTTCTAAAAATCTGTTTTCTCAAAACGATTTGCCGGATTTGGACTCTTTGGTTCAGATTACGAACCGTGACAAATTGAGTCCTGAACTGTAGTAAACCCAAAAGAACAGAACGGGAGTCATCCTCCCGGGGCGTTCGGGGACGTCTACACCATGCCTCGTGTTGCCTTTGTTTGCATTGTTTTGCACCTCTAAAAACCGTGAAAAGTCCTGTGATGCTTTAGAACTACTTCATGGACATGCTGAGAGGCCATCGGCCAAATGGTGAAGCCATTGGCCAAAGGAAAGGTGTAATCGACCATTTATGAGGTCATCGGCCAAACACTTTTAGCCGATCGGCACACCAGATAGCCGATCGGCCATCTTTTCCTGCAAAATGTTGTTTTGTTGCAGCAGAGGACAAATAGAGGTATGGCAATACATTTGCAAGACAATGTTTGCAACTACACCCCTTATCATGTTTAAGGCTCAAAGGTGTGTAGTTCTCGACCTTCAGGCCACCAATCACGCATTCCAATGCATGATGGCCAAATGAGCCAAGTGTGCAAATCAATATCCAATGAAATGCACAAAACACATAAGGGACCTTAACCTCTATCATGTTTGATCAAGAGGCAAGGCAATGCACAAACAATGCAATGCAACCTAAGCGTGAAAGCAAAGCTAATGCAACATGAGTATGTTAACAACGATGCCACTCAAGCATGCAAGCATACAATGTAATAGGCATGCAACAATAATACCTACGACAAGCATGTGACAACACATAATCTAACAATAATGCAAGATGGTTGAGCATGCAACAACATGTCAATTAGCAAGCATACGACAACATGCGATGGGACAAGCATGCAACAAGCATGTAAGCATAATGCAAAGTAGCAACTTTGAACAACATGGTAAATGGACTTAAACTAAAGATGGACAGACCTCAGCCATGCCCAAAATCAGTGGCCAAAAGTGCAAAAATGATGGTACCAAAATGCAAAACAAACATGCATGCCAATTGGCCCATAAGCTAGGTAACAAGACACAACTCTCAAACATGAGCAAGGTGTGACAAACATGAGAATGTGGCAATGTAATAAGCTCTGAAAATATGTGAGGAATGATGCCAAATCAACCAAACAAAGCAAGTATAGCATGCAAGAAAGCTTAAAGCTTAAGGCTAACTAAGGGACTCAAACCATGGCTATGCAAGGCAAGCCCCAAAGGGCCAAGGGCTATCAAAACAGTCCCAAGGCAGGTCAAGGTACGGCCAAAAACAAGCTTAAACCTAGCCAACACAAGCTAGAATAAAAGTCCAAAAGCATGAGGCATGCAAGGCTACAAAAGAGGTGTTATACAACACCTATCAAAACCAAACATGGCATGACTTAACCAATGAAAAACAGAGTTATGGCATGGTAAAATAAGACTAAAAACCCACTTAGATGGCATCCCAAAGACCTAAGCATGGAGGCATGCACAATGATCCATTCATGAGGCATAAAGCATCAACTCTTTAAAGCATTAAAGGAGTGACAAGTGCAAGCATTTGAGCATGAACCATGGACTAAAAACACATATGAAATGATGCCGAATCATGAAAATAGTCTTAGAAATGCATACTAATGACTTGGACATTCAAAGCCAACAAGCTAGGTTGAACCATGGCTATGCAAAACAATGCAAGCATGACCAAAACAACCCCAAACAGACCTTAAGCATGGTAAAACAAGGCTAAAAGCTTCTTTGGGTCAGACCAAAATCATGATAAAAACATGGCTTAAAGCACAAAGCATGTTAAGGCAATTTCATGGAAATGCACTACAAGTGCATAAGGCATGCAAAGGCTAATCAAACCAAACCTAAACAGAGGTATGACATGGTAAGACAACACCAAATACATGCTGAAGTGGACACAACATACGCTAGAATGACATGTTACTTCATGAAGCATACAAGACTAGTGTGTGTGATTTACACTACAAGTGTATAAACCATGCATGGAGTTATCAATCCAAGCAAAAATAGTGGTAAGCCTCAGCAAAATAACCACAAATACATGCTAATATACAAGCTAAAACAAGCCTAACAAACATGCTCACACATGAGGCATTCAAGGCAAGTATTAAAGACACAAGGAGAGGGGATGACCCTATCCCTTTTGGGACCTTAAAACACCATCCCCACCACTGAAATCCCTTTGGATTTCAGTGGTGAGAAGGCCAAAACAAGGTGATCCCGAAGCTCACAAAGAAGGCACAAAAGCGAGGCCAAACAAGGCCTAAGAGGGGGTAAACAACCCCAAACACAAAAGTGACCTTAAACAAAGGTCTTAAGCACCAAAAATCAAAACTTTTTGCAGTTAAGAGTTAAGCTTAAAACAATAAGCAAATAGGTCTAAAAGCTTAAGCAAGAATGGGGGTTTAAAAGCAAGAAGCTCACCCTTGAAGAACACCTTCAAGAACACTACTCCAGCAGCCTCCTCTGGCCAAAACCAGCTCAAGAACACTAAGAACAACTCCTACGGACCTCAGCAACCAAAGGATGGTGTTCTACTAGGTGTTTGTGTGCAATAGTAAGACAAAAAGACACTTTAGAGCACAAAACAAGGATCAACAAAGAGATATAGATACAAATGTATATCTATCCCTCAAGACTCTATTTTCTGAACCTCTGAGAAGGGAGGAGGGGCTCCCTTCTTATAGAATTCCAATTCTCAAGCTTGTTGAGCAAGCTTGAGTCTTGAAACAAATCCCTCCATACACGTGTATGGATGATGTGAATTGTGGATACCAGCTGTCACAGCTAGCAGAAAATATATGCAAAAAGTAGATGGAAAGGTCTCGGCTCAAAAATATAGCCGATCGACCAACATAAGTGCCAACCGACCAAATGGAGTGCCGATCGACCAACACTTTTGGCCGATGGCAAGAACACAAGGCCGATGGGTTGAGGGGATGGCCAACAAGCCACCCTCTTCCCTCAGAAGCAAAAATACAAGTGTTTGGTCCACAACCAAGCACAAAACAGACAAGTTGAGAGATCCTAAGGCAAGGCGCGCGTCGAGACCTCCGGGAACTCAAAACGAACACGAGCATGGATGATCATCGAGTGTTCAAACGATGACATCCAAGTCTTGAGGACGGTCAAAAATGGGGTGTCTATAATACTCTGATAAATGGAAATATGCTTTATTCTCTTATGTCCATGGATATCTTGAATGTAGGTTTATGTATTATTTTGAGGGCGTTACATTTTCGTATACTATATTTTTATTTTTGTCATAAGCAATAATATATAAATAAAAAGTATACACAAAAATTAAATAAATAATGGGGTAATTATTCATTCTTTCAACTGGACCAAATTCAATTCGCCACTCTTTTACAGTCTTACATTGGAGGTCAAGGGGTTAATACTTGTAATTGAGAAAAGTTGATTATTTATCCCTGCCGTTTAGGGACTGACTAAATTAGCTAATTAGCCAAAAAGTTACTAAATTAGCCAAAAAGCCAACTACTCATACCAAAAAGTCAAAGATTCTCTTTTCTCTCTACTTTTTGCACATCTTTTCGTAATTAGCCAAAAAGTCATCCCAAACATACAAGTTTTTTTTACCTACCTTTTTAGCCAAATAGCCAAAAAGTTACTAAATTAGCCTGTTCCCAAACGAGAATGTTGTGTTATGATGTTTATTTCTTGTTCTTTACCTTACGATGATGAATAGAGCTAAGGATGAGTCTTCAATTGTCAAATTCTTTCTCCCATGCAGCCAGCAATGGATTCTAAATTTCCAGTTGAGTCTCCGATAGCTTCTATCAATCTAAAAAAATAAAATAAATGAATGTTCTAATCCTAGTCTTTTGAAAAGTATTCCTTAGTTTTTAACCACAATATTATTTTGATCAAAATTACAAACTTCATAAATAGGTACAACAACCATGATACTATCTCATTTAATGTCATTGATTAATAAAATAAAATAGGGTTAATTACAATTTTATTTTTTTTTTAAGTTTCACAAGTTTTTTATTTTAAACTTCAGTGTTTTAATTTTAATAAATTAAATTTTGGAGTTCCATCCGTGTTTCAATGTATTCTCTCTGTCCATCTCCGTCTATATAAAGTAAAGGGGAATCATTTTGGGATTTAAAGTGAAAAATACTGAGATTTAAAATGAAAAATTTGTGAAACCTTGGATTTTTTTTTTTTTTGTAATTAACATTAATATTTAATTTTTTGTGTGTGTGTGTGTGTATAAATATAACTTACCTATCTTATTGTATATGTAAATGCGTTCTTGTATATATGGTGAAACTTTTTTATTCAAATTTTAACTCTTCCGATGATAAAATTTTGATTTTGTCCATAATTTTGATGACTAAAACAAACATTAATCTATTAAAACACTGATAAGTGTCGTTTACATTTTTACCCAAATAAATGAAACGTTAGTGTCATAAATTGTAGACCACATTATTGTTTTGATCAAAATTAGAAGCTTAACACATGGTAATCGCCTCTAAAATTATGTCACATCATTCGTTACACTAATTGATATACCAATTGGTGCATATAGCATTATTCTAAGGTAGTACCATCTTACTTAAATGTAAATGAAATAAGTGAACAACTCATTTATCTAATTTTGTAGTCTACTTACTACCTATTGTATGATATTTAAACTCTACAAATCATTATGAGAAAATATCATTTTACCTATTAAATTATCATTCAAAAATGAATTCAACTTATATTCTTTTAATATTATTAATTTTAGATTTAAATTATTCGATTTTAGATCAATTTTACCTCTGTCGTTAATTTTCGTTTATAATCAAATAGAAAATTTTCGTATATATATATGTGTGTGTGTGTGTGTGTGTGTGTGTGTGTGTGTGTGTGTTGTATGTTAAAAATTGGGACGAAAATGCAAGAAAGTAAGACTTTTGAAATAAAAAAATGCGACAAAGAAATTAGAGAGAAAGAAAGATAAATAGACAGAAGACTGTGTTACTGTGAAAAACAGAGTTTCGTGATTCCAATTTATGCAAAACACTAGTTCATCTTTTTAATTGTTCACAATCTACGTTTTGTTTTAACCTAATACAGTCATATTTTAATATAAATTTTGGGATAAAATGTGTATTGGTGAAAAATGTATATGAATTTTTTTTTACCGTCATGTTGTAGTCACATTTTTATCACATGATTAGATTTTGTTAAAAATATAAACAATTGAGTAACAGAAAAGGGACGTGGATACTTGTGTAGGAACCAAAGTGAGATTTTACCAAAAGTATAGGGAGTTGGCTGTCATAATTTCATGTGTAGGGACCAAAGTGTGATTTGATCAAAATTACAGGTGGTTGACTGTTATGATTTCATGTGTAGGGGTAAAAGTAAGATTTGAAGCAAAATATAAGAGTGTAAAGTGTAATTTACTCATAAAATAAAATAAAATATAATAACAATAACAAATAATTTTCAAGAAATGTGAGCCTCAACATAATTTACTTAACATAACATGATTATTTATAGTTGGTTGTATTAAATTTTAAAATAATATTTTGTTTGTTTGCGTTGTAAACAAAATATTCAAAACTTATTTTTTCTAATAATTTATTATTAATAGATCCTTTCATTTCTAATATAGTATATCATGGTTTTAACTCGAGCTACATTAAATTAGTTTGATTTGGTTCCAAGTTTCAGTACATGACCGATTCAATTCTGAATTTAAAAACTTAAAACCAATACTCCGAATCAAATCAATTTATGAACAACCTTAATCTCAATATTTAATTTTTTATTATTAATTAGACACACAATTAAAGTAAAATTCTAGAAAAGTAGGATAATTACTCGCCAATTTTTTATTATTAATTAGACACACAATTAAAGTAAAATTCTAGAAAAGTAGGATAATTACTCCAGCTGGCGACTTTCGTTTTCAGGGTGGAAGAAAAGTCTTGTTGGAGTGGTCAAGTCTCATTTTGGAATTTGATTGCAAAAAAAAGTTGATTTTCTTAAAAGGTGAATAAAAATATTTTGGAGTTTTAATTTGTGAGTTTTAATAGTTCTAATATATATGCAGAGCTCATTTGATATGATGTCACTACAGGAAAAAGGAGTTATGGTGACGTTTTTTTAATGACGTTTTTTTAAACGTCACTTTTATCAACATTTAACGACGTTTTTTAAACGTCACATATGCCTTTAAACAAAACGACACCGTTTTATAGTAGGAGGCGTTTAAAAGCGCCTCCAAATCCGTTAGCCTCACGCGCCTCCTTTCTCCCTCTGTTTTGAAACCCTTATTTTGAATCTGAGATGTTATACGCGCAGATCTCGAGCGAGCGATCTCTCTCTCTCTCTCTCTCTCAACCCTCTCATTCTCAGAGCCCATTTTGAAGCTGAGAATGATTGTTAAAGCCGTTTGTAAACCCTTATTTTGAATCCTCATGCCTTCAAATCGCGCCTCTCTCTTGCTCACCCCCAATTGTTTCTAAACCCTTGAGAGCGATTTGGATTCAGAATGATTTTCTTTGAGATCCAGATTCATACAGGTTCGTCTTTGAGATTCAGAGTGATTTCGATTTCATCTCAGAGCGATTTCGATTTTGAAGATCTCTCTCTTGATTTCAAAGCTCCACCGACTCTTTCTCTCTCTCTCTCTCTAGATCTGATTTCATCTTTGGCTGTGCTTGATTTCTCAGAGTTTCATCTTTGAGATTCAGAGATTCAGATCAGTCTCAGAGATCTCAGAGCGATTTCGATTTTGAAGTTCTCTCTCTCGATTTCGAAGCTCCACCGCAACCACCATCTGCACCGCCACCACCATTTGCACCAGCGAGGTATTGATTTCTCTCTCTCTCTCTCTCTCTCTCTCTCTCTCTCTCTCTCTCTCTCTCTCTCTCTCTCTCGTCTCTCTCGATTTGGTTATTGACATTTTTAGCAAGAAACTTACAAGTTTAATCAGGATTTGTGAAATGAAATGAATGTGCTCTAGGTATATTCTTGATGGTGAGTTGGTGACTAGAGGAGGAAACTTATGGTCCATTTCTGAGATGTTTTTAATCAACATGGAGATGGTACAAGAATTTCTATATTTCTGTGACGCTATTTATGAGTAGAATCCGAATTCACTATTAAGATTAGCTTACTATGAGATGATGCTTTGGATTAGAGTTAATAATGAAGAAAAAATAACAGAGCTCTATGATTATATTGCAACTAATGATGAAATATACAAGAGTTAGGAAATTTTGATTACAAAATTAAATAGGAATTAAGGATTAATATTAAGTGGTTTTTTCCTTTTTAAATATTATTTTTTTAATATAAAATTGTAACTCTTTTATTGTGTAATACTGTTCTGCACAATCTCGTTCTCTTGTTGTCCTATACGGCTATACCTGAACAGAATGGTGAATGGTGAATGTTGTTCTCGTTCTCTTTTTTTTATGAGTGCTTTCCAGAGGACCCTAAAACCAGATCCAGCATTGACAATAAAAAGTCGATGAAGTGTCTGCCAATATATCACTTTCAGAATTCATTAGGTACTATCTAACAAGAGTGTTATTCTTTTTTTGTAATCTAGGTCATTTAATAAATAAATAAATAAAAAAACTTGATCTGGGTATGGAAGGATTGGATTTAGAAGAAGAAGTTATGGTCCATTTTATATGTGCATATGCATAAATCAAAGAACAGATTTAGGGAAATAATCATATCAGAATTTTTTTGACAGTTTTCTTTACCTCCTATTATTATATTCAGAAAATCTTCGGATTCAACAGAGTTCTAGAAGGGAGTTGTTGTGTTCTTGCTGCTATAGATTCTGCTCTTGCATGTTTCCGTTACATAACTTTGAAATGTTGGTTATAGATAATTTCTAAGAAAGAACATGATTTGGGTACAATAGGATTGGATGTGAAAGAAGAAATTCTCATTCTTTTTCATTCCTCGATAGCTTTGATAAGTACATATGCATAATTCAAGGGAGAGAAATAAGGAAATAGTTATATCAAAAGGTTCTGTGGGGAGCAAGCAGTCCTCTAGTTTTGAGGATACTAATTCTGCTGAAGAGAAAGCTAAATCTATCAATCCACCTATAGAAAGCCATTGGAATTTACCTCCTCAAAAGGAGTACAAGAAATTGTCTTCATTAAACTTAAATTGCAAGTCCATGTTGTCTTACCCACTCAAGATTCGGGATTCACTAAAGAGAATTAGAAAGAGCCAAAGCTTGCTAGCAGTTCCCAAAGAAGCTCGTGATCCAAAAGATGATCAAATTGTTCAATCTTTCCGTGAATTGCTTTTGCTCGAGGGCCATCTGCCCAGGAAACACAGTGATTACCACACACTTTTATGGTATGTTTCTGCTGTGACATTTTTACATACATAAATAATTAGCCTCCTTCTGGGATGAAGTAGTTTCAATGAAGTTTGTTAAGCTCTTTATGTAGCATTGTTTGAGTATTGTGTGGTGAAGTGTGAATCGGGCAAAGATGAAGTTCTGTTTGGAGTAATTTTACTATTACATATATTTACAATGGTTTTCTTCCATGATGTCATGTCAGATTTTTGCGAATGAGGGATTTTGATCTGATGAAAGCAAAAGATATGTTTTTACAATATCTTAAATGGCGAGAAGAATTTGAAGTTGATACAATTGTAAAGGTGAATTTCAGACTATCTACCTGTAGCAATTTGTTGTTGGAACTATTTTGATGCCCATGAGTGGAAGTCTAGATCATATTTGCAGTCCTTAGATAATATAATTGATTTATTTTCAATTTTTTCCCCTGAAAAGGCTGTTGCTTATGAAGAATAGGTACTAATATGCATTCACTCAAATTACTATGGCAGGTCTAGACAGGAAGTGTCTCTCTCTTTTTTTTGAGTTGGTGAATTTTGAAACCTGTGTATAATATATGCTTTTGATGCCGTTTGGAAGCATCATGACGATAAGATAATGACTGTTTCTCTATGAATATTGATGATGCCTAACTATAAAAACACAAATTATGATGCTTACCTCATTGAACTTAACATATTAGTAATTTTTTTTTAATAAAAAAAAAATAGTAAAACCTTGCAAAATTGTTAAATTAAATTATTCTAACTGCTAAGTTGTATGGTTCCTGCAGTATGCCTCTAATTTAGTACCAAAAGCCAGGAAAGAAAAAACGGAGCATATTAAGAAAGGAAAAGCAAAATTTAAGTTTTACAATCTGCTAAAATTTGTGCTATTAATGTGTCACTATGCTCTAGGATTTGACACTACGTCCTAGGATTTGGGGGTTATTCTAGTTTGAGACAAAAACAGGTCTCCACATTTGGCATACACAACTCTCCGTGACATAGATGTCTCATTATAGGTTAATTCATTGATATCCTCACATGTATTTTGATTTTTTGAGGAGTTAGCTTGACAAGTAAACACATCAGCTTGAATGTCTGTAATTAAGAAGATTGATTAGTTTTTTAAAATCATGCTATATTTAGGATGAGAAGTTTAAAGCACCAAAACTATGCATATTCAATTTAAGATTGAGGATCTCATTTATTTATCATGAGTTTTCTTAATATTTTTTATTTTTATTTTTATATAGATAGTTTTTTCATTTTCCCATTCAGAAAATCAAAAAATCTATTTGGCGGTCCTCTTTAATCAAATACACTGCCTTCTTGCTCAAACTATATCTGTTGATTCTTGTGGAATTCTTTGTTTAATATATACTGCAGGAATTTAAGTTCGAAGAGTACAAAGAGGTTAAGGAATGCTATCCTCATGGATTTCATGGAGTTGATAAGTATGGAAGACCACTATACATAGAAAGGGTTGGAATGGTAGATCTTAATGCCTTTTTGCAAATAACTACTATCGATAGATTCATGAAGTATCACGTGTCTGAACAAGAGAAAACATTGAATTGGAGATACTCTGCATGTTCGGTCTCAGCAAAGAAGCATATAGCTTCCACCACAAGCATCTTAGATGTGAAGGGTGTGGTGAGCAACTCAACTTGTTTCTATTTTTCAGTCTTATTTATGCAAACACATTAATTTCATGTACTGTATTTCCCTCATCTTTTCCTTTCTCTTTCCAAATGCCTACCAAAATCCATGATCCAAACACAACCTAAGTTCTTGGATGTTGAGGATATGGTTTTGATATGTTTGTGTAAAGTCTTGTACCCTGCCTTTAATTTGATAGTGTCTTTAGTTCTGTTTGGATGCTGAATATAGTTCTGATTGTCTTCAATAATTGGTTTGTCAAACAGTTGTAGGTTTCATTATGTAAAAACATATGTTTAATCTTGAAAAACAACCTTGAAAATTAGGAATTATAATTATTTTCCAGTAGCAGCGGTTACAGGTTAGATTATTATCATCATATTGTAGTTATGTACTATTCGCTTAAATAGAATTTTTAGAAAGAATGAATATAGAAGTTAAGACTTTGTGTTCAGATTTGATATGGAATGTTAGGAAAATGATCTACAGCGCGAATTATAAGCTGAACAAGAGTCACATGTTCAGCAGTCATTGGTTTGTGTGATGTGGGGCCGACACCCTTACAAACGACTGCCAAACATGTGAGTCCTGCTCGGATTGTAAAACACTACTTGTCTGTATGTGTATTTATCAGGGTATTATTGCTACACATGGATTGGTGTCATTGAAAGTTGTTATAATTCACAAACACAGATTATAAACATATACACTTGCAAACTTGTGAAGAATTGATTTCATTTTATTTTAAGAGCTGTTCTCGTGACAGATTCTCAAAAGCTCTCAAAAAATAATTTATTGTCATCATCCATAATCTTGATGCGCTTTTAGCTACCTTTAAATAAAACCAATTTATCTTCTTTGCATAGGGTCTCTCTAATTTCTCAAAGCCTGCAAGGAATATCTTCACAAAAATTCAAAAGTTTGACAGCAATTATTATCCTGAGGTATGTAGAAAATGCCTTGAAAACTGCTATTCAACAGCAGCGGATAGGGTTCTATCATATGTAAACTAGAATATCAGTGTAGGATTCTGTTGCCTCGACATTTGATTTTATGAAAATAGTGTTGATATCTCGATCATCTTGAAGATCATTGTGCCTAGATCATTCATGTAAAAAAAAAAAAAAATTGGTATAATAATCGTATGCACATGATTCATCATCAAAGAAATGGACAAAGAAGTATGATCACACTCTTGTTACATTGTGCCTAGATCATTCATGTAAAACAACATTTAATTTTTATTATGTTGGACCGATTATGTTTTGCCTTTAACAGAGGACAAGCATTTTGCACTACTGCTGCTGTCCTGGGAGGAAAGAGCTTGGCATCTCAGATATCTGAGAAAATTGTAATTTACAAAATTTTCATTTTTGTTGTATTACATTCGATGTCCTTTTTGTTAAATTAGCTGTAACCATGTAGTCTTGATTCCGATGCAGGTTGCACTTTCTCTACTCTTTAGAATTTGATAAGAGAGTATTGTCGTGAATCATCTGCACCATCATCTGCACCATCGTCTGCACCATCATCTGCACCATCGTCTACTAAGGTGAGCTCCACCCTCTCTCTCTCTCTCTGAAGCTCTTCCTTCCCGTCTCTCTCTCTCTCTCTCTCTCTCTCTCTTTGTCTGTTTCGGTGATTGATGAGTTGTATGTGCTCTGTTTCAGTAATTGTTTTTCACTGATGAGTTATATATGCTCTGTTTCATTGCCTTTTCTTTGTTTGGTTGCTGAGAAAACTGGGAAAAAAATATTAAAGAATATAAATCTGGATTGTTTTCTTTTTTCATGCACTTGATTTTTCTATAATTTCAGTTCTAGCATTCATTTGAGATTCAAGCTTATGACTGATATCACTCCATCTCATATCGGCATTTCCCCCCTCTCTTTATATAATTTTTTTGTATTTTGCAGAAATTTATGCATATATATTTATTGAAATTGAAATTATTAATTTTCTGTGTGTCCATTGGTGATTTATGTATGGTTCTGTGTTTTCTACACTAATATGTCATTACAGATCGCTACTCATCTACTTCAATTTAAGTTTTTTGCCCATTTGAATGAAATAAGAAATTCGTAGGTTACTTGAGATTGCATCTGGTAGATGCTTAGTTCACATTGACTACCATCACGAGCAAAATTCTGGTGATTTTTAACGATTAAAACCACCTCAACATTTTGATTGTTCTTGCTTAATTTTTTGATGTAATTGTTATTGTTTTTCATCGCAGAGATTAATTAGGGAGATTATCGTGGCTTCAGTTTTTGGCATAGGTCCAGTGGCAACTGCATTCAAGTAACCACGCTTTTCTTTAATCATATTTGAAAATAATCGAAGTTATTGTGAGAAAATTATCTTTCAAACATGTTGAGGAGTTATTCCCTTTTACAGAAAGAAATATTCTCATAATGGTTAATTCTGCGTAAAATTTTCAGGTATGCTTATATGCTTCCTGGTTTTTTTGCATCACTACTGGGTGGTTAGTTTTCCTTGTAATGTTTAGTGAGTTGTTTTGATTTCGGATAGTGCTTACATTCTATATAATATTATGGACAGTATCTGTTCTCTGAAGTAGAACACAAAAAAACATTATGCTTGTCAATTGTTTTGTATGCCATATTTACTTCATTGAGCTTTCTTTTTATATCTCTTCTTTTTGCATCTGTTTCCCCTATAAGTAACAGGTTAAACATTTCATGCAGGTGTAAATGGTCCCATCCATATTACTATGGCCACCACTCTAAGGTTGTGCATCCTATCAGTGCGAAAAGCATTCACCACTCTAATCTATTACTAGGGTCCGATGCAGGTTGCACTTTCTCTACTCTTTAGAATTTGATAAGAGAGTATTTCCCAGCCAAGCTGAGATGGTGAACATTCCAAATTGAAGACATTGATTTGAGAAATCACAGATTTTATTTTATTCTTCTTTTTGTGATTGATTCATGCACTTGTATAAAACACAACAGAGATTTGTGGGTTCTTTGTAAATCCTCTGATGTGTTCTAGAAATGTTCTATCAATAAACAATTTAAATGCATTTGGCAGGATGTAATTTCATTCCTTTGGCATTTGTTTCTTTTAATTTCTACTAGATTGTTGATGATGAGCTTTTCTGTAGATATTATACTCTCTCTATTTAATGCTTTTGCCCAAGATAAAACATACACAGGTAGAATGATGTTGGGATTGAACTTATTGGATTTTTTTCTTGAAGGATGTCGTATTGGGTACAAAGTTTTATTCATTATTGCTATTTTATATGTATATTTTTAAAGTTAAATCTTACAAAATTAGTAGTTTTTTAAAAAAAAAAAAAAATCTATTGCGGCGTTTTTCTAAACGCCACTATAGTTATATTTTTAAACTAACAAAAAAGCTATTATGACGTTTTTGAAGCGTCGCTGAATGCCTGTGTGACGTCATGTTACCGTTGGCTGTCATATTTAGCGGCGTTTTTATAAACGCCGCCTATTCTACTTTTACGACGTTTTTAAAGCGTCATAAACTTATAGCGACGGCCGCGTCCTCGGCGTTTGATGGTAAGCGTCACTAAAGAAATTAGCGGCGTTTTCATACATATAGCGGCGTTTTTGAAACGCCGCTAAAAGTCATTTTTCCAGCAGTGTGTTTTGATTTTATATTTTTTTTAATTTTTTTTATTTCATTAGAACTCAATTAAAAGTCTAATTTTAGAGAGATGTTTGTTAAAAGTGAATATGCTCTAATCATTTGAAAAGTATTCGTCATCATTATTACTGTGAAGCTGTAACACTGGTTACATTCCGCTAATTTAGGCAAAAATATCTTTTAATAAAATAAAGTATAAAAAAATTTAAATTATTTTCATAATAAATATTTTTTATGTATAGTTGCATTCTTAAAATTAATATACTGATGGTTGCATTAGTGATGGTGGTAATGAAGGTAGCGGTGGTGGCGACTGTGGGGATAGTGGATTGGCAGTGGCGGTGGGCGTGATGATGGTCGTGGTTGTGGTGGTGTTGTGGTGGAGGCAATGGTAATGGTGGTAATGTAGTGACACTAGTAAACTTTAGTTTGCAAAATATTTTTTGTTTTCTAAAAATTAGAAATATATTCTATCTAAATAGATTTTTTTTTTCATTTTTTTTACATCTAATGTCAAAAAATATATAAAATATTTTTTACCTAAACAAACCAAACCTTAGTGTCACAAACAGTAGGCCACATTATTGTTTTGATCAAAATTAAAACTTTACAAATAGTAATCGCAACGGTAATCTATATATTATATAAGGGAAAGTGGGTTTTTAATTTTGAGAGCTCTAAGAGTTTCAAAACTCCAATCCAATTATGTTGATTTTTTGTTATATTTTAAAAAGAGAAAAATATCTTTGGCTATTAAAAATTGAAATTTAAAGTTTAAAATTTAAATATCATTGGGTATTGAATTCACCTATGATTTAGGAATTTAAATTTTAAATTTTATATCTAACAATATACACATACTTTAAGGAATTGCTTTTCATAATAAAAATATGGGAGATTTACCAATAAATCTTAAATTTTGAACTTATGAACCAATTGATCCCATTTTTATTCTACTAAACCGTTTAGTCCCATTCAATTGTGAGGGACGTAATTACCCTCGTACATAATTAGTAAATAGATGTGTGGTGTGTTACATGTGATACATTGTGAGGGTGTCACACAATGGCAAAGCGCTGTAAGGAGTTTTTGTTTTGGATTGGATTGGTGTGTTTGGGGGTTCACACAGCCAGACACACAAACATTCACAACACACAGTCAATACCACACCAACATCGACAGAGTCAACCATCACCGTCGCCAAACACTGACATCCCCGCCGTCTCCAATCTCTCTGCCGCCGTGACCTGGGTGGCTAACAGCATCGCGCTTTCGGATTGCGACGATCGTGTCTTGCCGAATCGCCATCGGAAGCACCGAGTACCCTTCGTAATCAATGTGTTCCCCAATCAAATTCACTCGCCCTGAAACAATCAATTCAAATCAAACTCATACATGTAAACATACATATGTGTGTGTGTGTGTGTGTGTGTGTGTGTGTGTGTGTGTGTGTGTGTGTGTGTGTGTGTGTGTGAGAAGGGGACCTGGAGATCGGGCGAAGATTTGGGGAGAGTGGCCGAAGACTTGGATGAACTTGGATTTCAAGTTTTCGAATCGAAGCAGAGCTTCTTGGATCTGAGATTCGACTCCGTAGACTGGTTCGAGTGTTTCGTAGATTGGGATTGGAAGATCTTCGTGTCTCTCCATTTTCGACACACCTCCTCCCCGCCATTTTCGACACACACTGTTACACGTACACACACTGTTACACATACTGTGCTGGCTTCGACACACACACACACACACACAGTGTTACGCACACACACACTGAATCTAAGCCAATTACCTCCCAACAATTCCATTAACCATGATTACAAGGTGCTCTGGTTGAACCTTGGCATCGGCGGACACGGCATCGAAAACATCTTCACCACCATTGACAGACTCAACCTCCACCTTCAGACCCATCCTCCTCCGATCTATAAAGCACTCTCTAGTCAATTTCCGAATCAGTTCCATCTTCTTCTCAACCTTGTGATTCAACAGCCACAGCTTCTTACTCTGTTCCAACCCCTGTTTCTTTCCAAACCCTAGATTAAAACAGAGGATAGAACCAGAAAAGTGGGGATTCGAGATGGGTTTAGGGAACAAATTGGTGGGTCCAAACAGGGATTCCGAGTAAGCAATCATACAGGGCGGATCCAGTCAAAGAGAACCATGGAAGTTAGAAACAGAGGAGAAGCAATAGAACGTGTGTGTGTGTGTGTGTGTGTGTGTGTGTGTGTGTGTGTGTGTGTGAGAGAGAGAGAGAGAGAGAGAAGAGTTGGATTGTGGGCTTTGAGTTTGAAGACCAAGTAAAAGGTAAAGAAAAGGGTTTATTAGTGAAATTGAGAGACTAGACTACTGTTGATTGATTCTTGGGTTGTGGGGTGTGTGTGTGTGTGCGTGTGTGTGTTGGGGAGAGAGAGAGAGAGAGAGAGAGAGAGAGAGAGAGAGAGAGAGAGGGCACAGTTACACATACTGTGCTGGCTTCGAAACATACACACACACAGTGTTACGCACACACACACTGTTACACATATAGTGCTGGCTTCAACACACATACACACACAATGTTACGCACACACACACTGTTACACACAGTCCCACATTATGCCAAGAACATTCTTGTCCACGAAGTTAAACAAAAATGGAAAAAAAAAACAAAAAGGATCAAATCAACCCACCAACAGGACTAATTGGTATAATAGAATAAAAGTGGGACTATTTAGTATAACAGTTTGTAAAGTAGGATTTATTGGTAAATAATCCTAAAAATATACTATATATTTTACCTAACTATTAATCTTTCTTTCATTAGGAATTACTAATAATTCCTCAAAAATATATATATATATATATATATTTTACTACTTTCACGTAAAATATTAATGTCTACAAAAATAAATATTCTTTATATATATCTCTCTCTCTCTCAAATGGTAATTATTAAGATTTCATTTAGTGTTTAAAACCTTTTTTTTTTTTTTTTGCCTTTTCATTCAAGCTTAATCTCCATATTCGTCTAGCCTCTATTAACAATAGAACAACAATAGATCAAACCCATATATGAAGATAACCATGGATACCTCCTTCAAATTCAAAGATAACTACAAATAATTGTTGGCCTCAGTGCTAAGATTATGTCTGAAATTTTTTACATGTTTGTTATTTCTAAGACATATTATATGTCAATGTGCCATATATTATTAAAAAGTTAAAGTTTGTGATTGATTATAGGTCTATCAAATAGATTATAAACAAAATTAAAAAAAAAAAAGAATTTTATCATTTATTGATTTTATATATGTAGTTTTTAAAAATCAATAATTATATTTTTCTGTAATTTTCATTTTCAATTCTATTTAGTAACTATTTAATTTATTAATTAGTGTGTTTCTTAAGTGTAGAGTATACAAGTGACATAAAATTAGCGTGTTTTCGAGCCAAAAAAAAAAAAAAAACTTTTGATCTAAGAGGCTTTAGGAATTTCAAAACATTAATATAAAATTTTTAATTTTAATAGTTAAGAAATGCAAGTGACATAAAATTATTGACAGATTTAACCGTATCTATAATTTTAAATTTAAAAATATATATATTTATATATAGAAAGTCAAATAAATAAATTTAACCATATTTAAGCCACATCTAATTTGATATTTGAAAATCCTTAAAAATAAATTCTAAATTTAATTTTAGTATTATATAATTTAAAATTATAAAAATATATTTTTCCAAAATATTATTCATTTTTGAAGCTAAAAAATAAATATAATTTAAGACTATTGACTTATCTAACCATATCTAATTTTTGAATTCAAAAAAAAAAATTGTACATAAAATGTCAAAAAATAATTTTAGCTCTATCTTTTTTGGTTAGATGGTAATTTTTTTTAGCTATGTCTAAGCTATATTTAATTTTAAATTTAAAAATAAAGTCCAAAGACAATTTGAATCAAATATAATTTTAAATTATTTTTCAGCTGTAAATTATAATTTATCAAATGGTAAAAAAATTTCAAGTACACATGTCTGAATCTTATTGAAAAAATAAAAAAGTTTAAAATTTTTAAGTATGAACTCCAAATTAATAATTACAAATATTTTGAAAAATTGACATAAAATTTTCACTTGAATAAGTTCTATGATTAAACCAGCAAATCCATAAAATCTACCAAACAAATTATTCAAAAGATAAAAAATAATGGTTTACATCTATTGTGAATGCGGCTCGCATCTCACTAACTTTAAACCTATATTATACGCCCACTTTCGGGATAAATTTTTATGGTCCATTGTATTTGTATAATAGATATTAGTCAATTTAAATTGATTATTATAAAATATTTCTACCAATTGACTGATCAATTTTTCTTGGTCAGATCTAGGGTTTGAGTTAGAACATGACCCATGATATGGAATGACCGACTTTGGATAATCTATATTTATTTATATTTATATTAAGTAAAAGGGTGTTTTCAATCATAGGTTGCTCTTTGGTTTATCCAATCTAAAAAAAAAATAATCACAAGTTGCTCAAGCTCTCACCAAATTAAAAAAATATGTTACTCAATCCTTAAAAAATTTCGAATTGGGCTCAGGTTGCTCTGGTTGAACTCACCAAAGTTTACTACTCTAACAAGGGGAGAAGTTACATAGTTGAGTTAGTGACAACTTAAAAATTGACACATAAAATGCATGCCATTATGGTAAAATTATGAGCCATGTTTGGGAAGAGTATTTTTTGTCAAAAAATTACCACAAGTTGTCAATTGATTATCTCTACTTTTTTACGTGACTTTTCGTAATAAGTTAATAAATTATTTAAAAAGTCAATTTCTAAACAAGTCCAATTATGAGTTTCAATCTTTTTCATTTTTGTATTTTGCATATAAAAGTCTAACTATTTATATTATTTATATAAAAATTATGTTATTAATTTTTTTCATATCCCGTGCATAGTACGGGCTTACCGCTAGTACCATCTAAAATGAAATAAGTGAACAACTTATTTATCCAATTTCGCAGTCTAGTTACTACCACATAATATTTGAACTCTAATTAATTTATGATATCTACCACCTTGTGAAATACTAACATTACAAGAAGAAACAACCTCATCAAAAATTGTTGAAGAAAAGTTTCGGAATACAAGTGGAGGAACATGTCAAAATGACAATCCATATCAGTCCCAAAATGCACCAAAAAAATTATTGGATTTCTGGATGGAAAATTCTCCCTACGTAGCTTTACCATAAAATTATGTAAGTTTTTACAAATTTATATAAATAATTTTACAAAAATACGTAAATTGAATACAAATTCACTTAAGTCTATTCATAAAAATGAACTTGCATAATTTTATGATAGGGTTACATACGGTGTGCATTAAATACCGGAGATGACAGCCACAAAAAATTAGAAAAATAGAGACCAAAGGAAAACACAGCTAATTCTCAAACGCGAAGATTGATTCTCAGATTTTGTGTACTGTTAGGTAGTATTTAATTCGAATGAAATGAAATGAAATGGAAGCTCGAAGGTTAAATATCCATAAGCAGATCCTTTATGTCCCCCCTTCATCTGTGTTACCTATGTTAGTTAAGGATGTTAAGGGATTAGAATCCCTTTGTGTTTCTGCTGTTTAGTGTTTTGTTTTGGGCTTTAGCCCCCTTTGGTCCAAAAAAAAAAAAAAAAAAAAAAATCTAAAATTTGACCCCTTATAATAAAATAAATTTTAAGTTTTTACTTTGGTTAATTTAAATTCTAAACTTTTGATTTGTTTTCAATTTAAATCATTTACTTATTTTCATGAAGTAAAATCGATGAAAAATAAGTATTTTAATCATTAAATTTAATGAAAAATAATATTTTAGACATTTTATGTATATCTACATTGGGTTTAATAATTAAAAGATTCTCTTTTATGTTTTACTTAACAAAAATAAGCAATCAAAAAATTGAGATTTAAATTAACAAAACCAAAAATTTATTTGTTAGAAGGGTCAAACTTTGGAATTTTTTTGTAATTATCCCTTAAAATATTTATTTTCATATTTAGTTAGACAGAAAAAAATTAATAACAAATATGATACAAATAAAATCATATTTCATTATTTTATAAAAGAGAAAAAATTACTATGTCATTTCATTTCATTCCATCCAATTCAAATTAATCAAATAAACCATAGGATTGCATTGAAACAATCTTTATTCAAAATTTTACCCAAACGTGTACACACACAGACTGCCACCAAACTTTACCCAATCACAGGAGATTAAGGGGGACCCACACAATTAAGTTGAATAGAAATTTTGAAATGAAACAATGTTGCTTGTCTTGTTGGTGTTTCTATCCAAACTTTAATTTGGAACTCTGAATTTGTGCTTGAGCTTTTATCAAATTAAAAAACATGATCTCTAAAAAATTTTAAATAAATTAAATTAAATTTGAATTGCTTAGGTTGAATCTGTTCAAATTGCTAGTTCAATTTTAGTACAGATCATCACAATTCACAGCTCAGACGCATTATTATATAACAAATTCTTAGTTCAGTGACATCCGAAAGTACAACAAAAAATTCCTCTAGTGACATTTTTAGTCGTGTGGTATTTTCAATAAGTTTCATTGAAACCATGTTAAACTAGATACTAGTAGCAATTCAATGACACTTGCAAGTGTTGTCACAATATGAAGACTAAAAGTTTTTTCCAACACTTCAAGAGCCCCAAAATAATTTTGGTTTGTATAATATTAGTAACCCAAAATTAAAGCCTAGCCCAATATCCATTAACTTCACAACATAACACAAAAGGCCTCAAAAAAAAATCAAGGGTCCTAATTTTATTATAAAATAGGGCAAATTACACTAATAGTCCCTATAGTTTGGGGTTTATGTCACTTTGGTCCCTAACTTTTCAATTGTGACACATTTGATCCTGAATTTTGAATCTTATTCCAAATAAGGACAATTGAAGATATCATTGCTTAATTTCAAAGGTAAAATCGTTAATTTGATAAAATATAAACTAATTTGACAAAAATAAATGTCAAAAAAATATTTTTAAAATTATTTCTACACTCCAAAAAATAAAATTATGTAAAGTTGATAAATTTTTTAGACATTTATTTATTTATTTTACCAAATTAATTTTTATTATATGTTTAGATGATGATTATGTAATGGGTAGTTGTTAAACTTTTAATATATAATCGATACATTTAATAGATGAAATATTTGTAGTTTTGGATTTTTTTTTTGATTTAATTGATTAGTTTAATAATGATATCAAAGTTGTCGTCATATTTGACTTTTGGAAAAATAGAAACTAATTTAATGAAAAAAAAACAACAACTATCCATTACATGAATATCATCCAAACACATAATAAAAATTAATTTGGTAAAATAAATAAATAAGTAAATGTCTAAAAAATTTATCAATTTTACATAATTTTATCTTTAGTAGGTAGAAATAACTTTTAAAAATTCCAAAATATTTTTTTGACATTTATTTTTGCCAAATTAGTTATATTTTATCAAATTGACGGTTTTGCCTTTGAAAAATCAAATGGTGTCTTCAATTGTCCTTATTGGAACAAGATTCAAAATTTAGGGTCAAATGTGTCACAATTGAAAAGTCAGGGACCAAAATGACATAAGTCCCAAACTATAGGGACTGTTAACATAATTCACCCTATAAAATATATTAGGTGAAGTTTTTAAATAACATAATTCATGTACTTAATTTTGAAGCTCCATTGCCCAATCCTCCAACAAAAATGCCTATGGCAACATGCTTAGCTTTTGTAGAGGATGAGGTGAACTTGGAGGAAATTTTTACAACTAATAGATGTTCGTTCATGATCATCAAATGTTTAATCTACTTGGAAAATAATATAGTGCTTTATATAATTAATAATAGGGCAAATTGCGATAGTAATCCCTCTACTTTGATCTTTGTATTATTTTCGTCCCTGGATTTTGATCATGAATTTATGATTTTGATTCAATTTAGTCTAATTGATTACAACTCTTACCATTTCTTTATGAAAAATATGCATATGAGTAGCATGTATCATATTTTTTATAATAAAATGATATATTTACTAAACTCAGTGAATTAAACTTAATCAATTCAGTGATTATTTTTCATCAAAAACACTAATAACATTATCAATTAGACCAAAATGATACAAAATTTAAAATTAAGGATCAAAATTAGGCCAATTAAAAATTGAGAGACTAAACTAACATAAGGAGACAAAATATAAGAACTACGGATATAATTTACCCTTAGTAATAATAATATATATAATGTGTATTTTTCAAAAGGATTTTTCGGACTTCCCTTGGTACATCCCAAGAAGACCAATGTTCAAGTTCATTTTCTCATATAAACTACAAACGACAAGTGGCGGCATTTGTTAAAAAAGGATTTTTCGGACTTCCCTTGGTACATCCCAAGAAGACCAATGTTCAAGTTCATTTTCTCATATAAACTACAAACGACAAGTGGCGGCATTTGTAAAATTTATAGTACACAGATCAAATCCTAGTTTTTTAATTGTTTCAATTTAAATCTTTTTTCTTTTAAAATAATATAAATTTAACTATTTTTTTTTTATCTTTTATTATTATTGATAGTCACCTCCCACTTTTACAATCATCCATCATCATCTCTCAATTTTTTCCAATCTACTGCCATCGCTCCATTCCTTTTTTCCGTCCACCGCTACTCTTTCCAATCCCAACTGACTGTCACTCATTTCATTCCTTCCCTAATCCATAGCCACTGCCATTGCCACCGCCACCGCTATCCTGCACCACCAACATAAAATAGTTAAATTGTCTAAATTACCTCTACTCCATTAGTTAATGGTTAGAATTGAAAACATTTTAAAAGTTAAGAGTTTTGATTAAAATATAATAATAATGGGTAAATTACAAATACAGATTGTCCCTTGTGATTTAGAAAATTACAAATATTCTATTGTCAAAATTTTTTATTTAACAAAATTAATTAAAAAAATAAATTTCCTAACTGTTTTCTTATACAATAATAAAATTTTATGAATTGTTAATTAAAGTATATTTCTAATATCATTTAAATTGTTAATTATCTTAATGATTTATTAATAAAATGGGTCATTTGTTATGAAATTAAAAGTCCTAGGGGGTGGAATATAATTTCCAGAATTACAAAGAACGATTCATATCTTAAGCAAAAAATTACTCAATATATGATTTAATTTGTTAACCGGTCAAATTCTAATTTATTTTTAAAAAACTTTTCTATTTTTTTAAATTAAATTAGGTGAGGTTACGTAATAAATTAAAAAATTCACCTCCAATTGTTTCCTATCTCTACTGGCAGTGGGCTCGAATCCTTTCGTTTTCAATGGAGCAAACACCTCTTGTTGGATTGGTCAAGTCTAGATTGGAAATTTTGATCACAAAGAGTTATAGCTTTCCAAATAAATGTATTGCCCACATCTTTTGAAAAACTGGTTATTACTTATCTTGGGACCAAATTGGTTATTGAAATATCATTACTTCTTATTGTTTTGATTTTCTTATAAATTATATAGATCAAATTGACATATCTTATAAATTAATTTTTGGGTAAATTACATATACCTCTTTCGAGGTTTAGTTAAATTACAGATATCCCTCTGAGGTTTCGAAAATTAAAGGTACCCCCCTGAGGTTTATATTTTCATAACAAATTGCCCCATGAGATTTATATTTTCATAACAATTTGCCCTCTAATTTGTTATGCAAATAGTACCTTCAGGGGTATCTATAATTTCTCAAACCTCAGGGGGGTATCTGTAATTTTGCTAAAACTCGAGGGGGTATATGTAATTTGCCTAAATTTTTAGGAACAAAATTGACACATCATTTGATTTTTTATCCATCAAACTTAACCACTGTTATTTATTGAATTAATATGGCACAATCCGTAAAATTTAGGCACAAAATTGATCAAATTAAAACAATATAAACTAAAATGATAAAACAGAATTTACCTAAAAATATTTATTAGTTTCAACTTTATTTTATTATTTTTGGCATGTTCCATGCCTTTCGTTTTCAACGTGGAAGAAACGCCTTCTTGTACTTTTACTCGTCAAGTCCTGGCCCACACGATTATACAGTGGACTCCACACTCAAGTATGAGCAAGTTACAGAAAATTTGATCGAAAATATTTTATTTATTTTAATAAAAAAATTAAGTGTATAAAATTTGATTACAAAATTGGATATAACATCTCACATGAGGTGAGCTGTACCAAATATGTGAATCACACTGTATGAAAAGGAAAATACCTTGGACCGCAGTGAGGGTTTTGAAAAAAGGTTTTGTTTGATTTTGTAATTGGATTTGTTGTATATGTAGAATTACTAAATTCTTTTCAATTAAAGAATAGATGCAATGGAGAAAATTATACGTTTGAAAACTCACACAAAGACTGATTCAACACAGTACCGAGAATTTAGAATAACGTGTCTACCATTATTTAATTTCTATGTAAAATTGTATATATACTTCCAAACTCACTTATCAAGAATTCATTTTCCTCACAACCAACCATTGCTATGGCTACTTCCAACTCATGGAATTCCCCCCTCCAATCACATATTTTTCTTTGTTATGTTTCCTTCTTCTATTTTGTGATCACCCTTTACTATTGTATTTATTTCTATAGAAAATGTGATAAATTGTATTTATTTCTATAGAAAAATTTTAACTGTACAAAATTAGATACATCTCACGTGAGGTGAGCCGTACCAAATATGTGAATCACACCTCATGAAAAAAGGTTGTGTTTGATGGAAATTAAAAAATTCAGCTCCAATTGTTTCCTATCTCTACTGGCAGTGGGCTCGAATCCTTTCGCTTTCAATGGAGGAAACACCTCTTGTTGGATTGGTCAAGTCTACATTGGAAATTTTGATAACAAAGAGTTTTCCAAATGTATTGCCCACATCTTTTGGGTAACTGGTTATTACTTATCTTGGGACCAAATTGGTTATGGGAAATGCGCGAGAGCGCGAATATATAGAGATCGAATAGCTCGAAATATTATCTTACCGGTAAGAGAATTGAAAAAACTCCCAAAACGACGTCGTTTAGGGGTTTTCGGGCGATTCGAGAAGTTGATTTTCGAACTACCAATCACGGTCCATTGGTTATTGGAATATTATTAGTGGCGATTCAAAAAAATTTGGAGGTCTTAGGATAAATATTAAAAATGATAAAAAAAAAATAGTTTTAGTTTTTAAAATATGTGTGTATTCATTGTCGTTTTAATCTCTTAAGTTTTAATTTTATCATTTTGGTCCTTAAAGTTGTTAATTTGAGTCAATTTGATCATATTTCTAACTTCGGTCTACATTGATAATGAGAAAAATATTTTATTCTTGAATAAAAATAATTTTGGTCTCTAAAATATGCATTCTTTATCATTTTAGTTATTTAAATTTTAATTTTATCATTTTGATTCTCAAAGTTATCAATTTGAGCTAGGGTCAAATTGACAACTTGGGTTAAATTAACTAAAAAAAATAATTTATAACTTTCTTCACAAAAATAACATATTGAGTTGTTCTTCCCAATTGAAGGTATTATGATTGCCACATGTTTAATTTTTACTTGTTAATTTAAATTAGGTGTAACAATTGTGCCATTTTGTATTCGTCTTTGATTCATATCGTGTGCAGATATCATGTCAAAAGAAATTTGTTTGTTAGTTAAAAATATAGGTGTACTTATGAAATTATTCATTGAAACGTATTTGTTAGTTTCAACTTTATTTTATTATTTCTGGCGTGTTCGATACGATACCTTTCGTTTTCAACGTGGAAGAAACATCTCCTTGTATTCGTCAAGTCACTATTGGAAATTGGGTCCACAAAAAAGAGATTGATTTTTAAAATAAATGAATGTTACAATTTCTAATAATAATCTTTCGAAAAGTATTCCTTAGTCCTTAGCTGCAATATTATTTTGATCAAAATTAAAAACTTTATAAATAGGCACAACCACGATAAAATCTTATTTAGGTCGGCATACACTAAAAAATATAAAAAGTTAAAAAATTACTAAAAAAAAAAAAATTTTATTACTATTCACTAAAAAAGAATATATAAAAAAACCCCTTTACACAGCCAAATACAAGCCACTCTCAGTCAAAAAGTGATGGTAAGTGATGGCCACGTGGGTGCATAAAAAAATTTATATAGGATGGTGTTGTTCGGTCCATGGGGGTCCATCACGAGTCTCGTTTTGATAATCTGAACCGTTCAATGTGTAGAAATCGTCGAGTATTATATGCCTATAAAAAATCACGTTGATCGGATATCGATAACTATATGATCAAATCTGTTTTGTATAAAAACATGGACGGTGCACAAAGTAACGGTTGACAAAAAACTAATCCGATCAAATAGCTATCGACATCCGATCAACGTGATTTTTCATAAACATATAGTACTCGACGAGTTCTACACAGTGAAACGGTTCCGATTATCAAAACGGGACCCGTGGTGGACCCCCACGGGCCGAACAACATCATTCGGTCCGAACAGCACCATAGGCAATCTGGTCCTAGTTTCCCACCGTATGTATGACGGTACCATCACTGTCAGTAGATACTTATATATGTAGTGATAATATAGTAATTTTGTTATTTTATACAATATTTTAATACACATTTTTTCGTAAAAAGTTAAAAATTGTCCCAAAAAAATCATATTTTTTTCCTTTACTTTTTAGTTCAAAAAGTTAAAAAGTGCACTTATTTAAAATACCCCAAACAACCCCTCACATAAAAAGAGTTTTTCATTTTTCAAATAAATGAATGTTCTATCAATCTAAACTTAAATTGTAAGAACCAAATTATTAAAAGAATAATGTTTGGAAGCTTTAATTTTGAGAGCTCTAATGATGTGGATAGTACCCATGTGAAGAGAGAGCACACACTCTTATCTCTATCTCTCTACTCTCTACTCTCTTTCTCTTCTACCTCACTAGAGCTCCATTTAGAGCTCTAGTATTAGAGTTATGTATCATAACTGTTATTAAAATTAAAACTATAAAGACTAAAATGATATTTGAGTCAAATTACAAGAGTAAAAAGTATAATTAACCATTAAATTAAGTAAAAAAAAAAATCAATTTGTAACTTTCACCAAAAAAATCTCCCACAAGTGTATGCTACTTATAGATATTGAAAATATTCTGGTCGTGGCGTGTTTATTTTTTACTTCTTGATTTAAATTAGGTGTAAACAACTATGTCATTTTGTATTCGTGTTTGGTTCTTATCCACATATCATGTGAAAAAGAAATTTGTTAGTCAAAAAAAAAAAAAAGAAGGTATATTATATGAAATTATTTATAGATTGAATCCAATAGTCTAGCTCAAGTAGTCCCACTCTCCACTAGCGTGTTCGATTCCTTTCGTTTTGGATTTGTCAAAAAACAAAACAAATCTTAAAATATATGGGGAAATTATAGCAAAAAAAAAAAAAAAAAACACTAAACAGCAGACACAAAGGTATGGTATTATCTGGAAGATACGTCTTGTTGGAATGGTATGGTATGTTTCATTAAAATATATGGGGAAATTACAGCCAAAAAAAAAAATTTCTAAAGTTTGACCTTATAATAAAATAAACCTTAAAATTTTAATTTTGTCAATTTAAATTCTAAACTTTTTATTTATTTTCAATCTAAATTATTTGCCTATTTTCATGAAGTAAAATCAATGAAAAATGAATATTTTACTCATTAAACTTAATGAAAAATAATATTTTAGACATTTTATGTATATTTACATTGAGTTTAATAATTAAAATATTTTTTTAATGTTTTACTTAACAAAAATAAACGAATGATTTAGATTGAAAATAAATAAATAAAAAATTGAGGTTTAAATTGACAAAATTAAAAATTCAGAATTTATTTTATTAAAAGGCTCAAACTTTAGAGGTTTTTTTTTTTTTTGGTAATTGTCCCTTAAAATATTTATTTTCATATTTAGTTAGACTAAAAAAAAATAACAAATATATTACAAATAAAATTATCTTTCATCATTTTAAAAAAATAATCATTTTATAAAAAATAAAAATTACCATTTCATTTTATTACCATTTCATTTTAAAAAAATTAATCAAATAAAGCATAAGATTGCATTGCAACAATCTTGATCCAAAATTTTACCCGAACGTGTACAGACTGCCACCAAACTTTACCCAATCAGAGGAGGTTATTTCCAATTGTCCCATAAAACATCTTTCTTCATTTTAAAAAAATAATTATTTTATAAAAAAGTAAAAATTTCCATATTATATTATATCATTTCATTTCATCTCATTCAAATTAATCAAACAAACCAAAAGATTGCATTGAAACAATCTTTATCTAAAGAGTAATGTTAGAGACTTTAAAAATTTTACTAAAATTTCTATCAAATATTTCATATAAATATAAGACCCACATTATGTATCTCTAGGTGTATCCCATACCTATATAAAATATTTAGTAAAACTTTTAAAATCTATAACATTTTTGTTATTCAAAATTTTGCCCAAACGTGTACACACAGACTGCCACCAAACTTTACCCAATCAGAGGAGATTATTTCCAAATGTCCCATAAATCATCTTTCTTCATTTTAAAAAATAATTATTTTATAAAAAAGTAAAAATTACCATATTATATTATATCATTTCATTTCATCTCATTCAAATTAATCAAACAAACCAAAAGATTGCATTGAAACAATCTTTATCTAAAGAGTAATGTTAGAGACTTTAAAAATTTTACTAAAATTTCTATCAAATATTTCATATAAATATAAGTCCCACATTATGTATCTCTAGGTGAATCCCATACCTATATAAAATATTTAGTAAAACTTTTAAAACCTATAATGTGATTATCATTTTATCTTATTTTCCTTTTTATATAATTTATATTTCATTAATGTGATTATCATTTTATCTTATTTTCCTTTTTTTCCAAATACAGTCTTAAAAAATAAGTAAATTATAAATACACTTTGTGAGATTTAGTTAAAATATAAATTAGCTCATGTGAGTTAAAAAATTATAAATATCCTCTTGTCAGAATTTTTTATTTAACAAAATTAATTAAAAAAAATAAAATTCTTAACTTCTCTATTATATAATAATAAAATTATTTAAATTATTAATCAAAATATATTTATGATATTATTCAAAACTATTAATTGATTTGATAATTTATTAATAAAATGATCCATTTGTTATGAAATTGAAAATATCAAAAATAAAATTTAATTTCTAAAATTATAAGAGACCATCTGTATTTTAAACAAATAATGCAATTTACTCCAAAAATAAAAAAATAAATACACAGACCTTTCAAAGACTTTGGAACAATGAATGTCCAATCTCCAACAAATACACAGACTTTTCAAAGACTTTGGGACAATGAATGTCCAATCTCCAACAAATACACAGACTTTTCAAAGACTTTTTATTTGGTAATTTATAGATCAAACTCATTCATCAAGAATTCATTTTCCTTACAACCAACCATTGATATGGCTATGGCTGTCTGCAACTCTTGGCCTTGGAACCCCCACCGATCACCTATTCAACTTTGTTCTCTCTTCTTCTTCTACTTTGTGATCACCCTTTACTACTTTCCTCTTCATTCAACTGCAATCAGCTTCAACTTCACCAATTTTAATGAAACAACAGTTCAAAATGGCGACATAATAGTAGAAGGAAAAGCTAGTTTTTTCAACCAAGCCATCCAAATCACCCCTACAAACCAAACGTGGATAGCTGGTCGAGCCTCGTATAAAGATCCTCTTAAACTTGGGGACATAGCTTCTGGAACACTGGTGGACTTCAACACCCATTTCTCATTTGTCATTGATTCACAAGGAAACTTGGATTTTGCAGATGGGCTTGCATTCTTCCTTCTTTCTCATAATTCCCCTTCCAAATTCACACCAGGTTATGCCTTCGGTCTTCCAATCGTCCCCCCCAAACAGACTCCATGTGTTGCTGTAGAGTTTGATACCTATGTAAATGCGGATGCCCTTTTGGAAGATCCACTCAACGCAACTCATGTAGGTATTGATATCAACTCTAACGTATCTAATGTTACTGCAGTATGGTACAATAACATAACGTATGGGAAAGAGAATGAAGCTTGGATTAGTTATAATTCTAGTTCGAAAAATTTGAGTGTTGTTTTCACTGGATACAAAGATAATAACATAATCGAAACTAGTCTTAGTTTTTCGGTTGACTTGAGGGAGCACTTACCAGAATGGGTTACAATAGGTTTCTCAGCTGGAACATCAGATTTGTATGAGCAACATATTATAAAATCATGGTCGTTCAATTCGAGTTTGCAATTCAATGTAACAACTAGTCCAAGTCCCACGTCCAATCTCATTCCAAGCCCCAATGCTACCTCTAGCCCAAGAAAGAAGAGTGGAAACAACAAAAATGCTCTGGTTGTGGGGTTGATTGTTGGATCAGCTGCTTTGGCTGGTGGGTTGGCTTTGTTTGGCTTCATCAAGTGGAAGAAAAGTAAAGCACCAGAAGAGGATGGGAAGATTGGCCCTGATATGGCCATGGACAATGAATTCGGTTCAGGTATCAGACAAAAGAAGTTTTCATATGCTGAATTGTTTCGTGCAACGAATAACTTCGCGGACGAACAGAAGCTTGGAGAGGGAGGATTTGGTGGGGTTTATAAAGGTTTTTTAAGGGAATTGAATTCCTATGTTGCTGTGAAGAGGATATCAAAGAGATCAAAACAGGGAATAAAGGAGTATGCATCTGAAGTGAATATCATTAGTCGGTTGAGGCATAGAAATTTGGTGCAACTACTTGGTTGGTGTCATGACAAAAATGAACTCCTGCTTGTTTATGAGTTTATGGAAAATGGAAGCTTAGATAACCATCTCTTTAAAGAAAATAGCGTGTTGACATGGGCAATAAGGTACAAAATTGCACAAGGCTTGGCCTCGGCATTGCTCTACCTGCACGAAGGATGGGAGCAATGTGTAGTACACAGAGATGTAAAATCAAGCAATATGATGTTGGATTCAAATTTCAATGTTAAACTTGGAGATTTTGGATTAGCTAGGTTTGTCGACCATGGAAAAGATGTGCAAACAACTAATATGGCAGGGACCAGGGGATACATGGCACCTGAATACCTATTTACAGGTAAAGCTAGTAAGGAATCAGATGTCTACAGTTTTGGAATTGTGGCATTGGAGATAGCGTGTGGAAGAAAATCCTTTGACTGGAAGGTCCCAGAAAGTCAAACGATATTGGTGGAGTGGGTTTGGGATCTCTATGCTACCAAGAGGCTTCTTGAAGCAGTAGATCCGAAGATATATACAGATTTTGTTCGAGAAGAAATGGAATGTTTGATGATTGTTGGGCTCTGGTGTGCTCACCCCGATTACAATCTCCGGCCTTCCATTAGGCAAGCAATTCATGTGCTTAATTTTGAAGCTCCGTTGCCCATTCTCCCTACCAAAATGCCTGTGCCAACATACGTTACGCCTCCAGTGAGTACTACTTCATCTTCGGTTTCTAGAAACTCTATTACTTTTTCTAATACTGGTCGATTTTAGTCTTCCAGCTAATACTATAGTTACCACACAGATTTCTCTAAATTCAACTCATTCTCTATAGTTGCATCAGTTTTTTTCTTCAAGATAATTTCATTTTTACCTCTATACTTTGTCATGATTTTCAATGACCCCTAGACTACGCTTATTTTCATGCGTACCCCTGTACTATGTAAATTACTATCAATTTCACCCCTGTCGTCACATTTGAAACGGAAAAAGTTAAAAAAAATTACATTTTGGCCCCAAATTTCAAAAGAAAGACACAAATACACCCTCTCCTACCTAAACTCACCCTCTCTCCTCTTCCTTTAATTCTTTCCTCTCTCCTTGGCCCTATAAGCGCTGCCTCAGACTCTCTCTCTGTGTACAAAGTTTCACAAAATGGTGACAATGGAGACAATCTCAGTAGCTCTAAGTCTCGCCGATTCGAAGAAAAAGAGTCTCCAAAAAGCCTTCGAAGATCTTCAACCCTACTTATCTGTTTTCTCTTCCTTCATCCTTTCATGGTCTGACCTCAATTCCCACTTCTTTTCCCTCCAATCCTTTCTCCAAACCCAGTTCACTATTCTTCGATCCCAATAAAACCCTCAATCTCAACCATCCAAAGAACCCCTAAATCAAACCCAGCAATCGGATTCACTCATCTCGGTTTGGCCAGAGCTGAAAGCCTTCTGCGAGAACATGGATGGGTTAGGCTTGAGGAACTACATAGTCGAATGAGTGAGCCATGATCAGAATTGAGCTTCCTGACGCACTTCAGCTCACTCTGGATTTGGCTGGGATGGTTTTAGATGCGATGGAATGTTTCTATGTGAAGAAATCAGAGCTGTATGATTCAAGGCAGAGATATGGGGTTTGAATTGGATATATAGAAGAGAGAATCTCTCTCTCTCTATATATATATATTATATATGTATGTGTGTGTATAACAGAGGTATGATCAAAGGTTAGAGAGAGAGAGAGAGAGAGAGTTTAGCTATGTGTGAGCTAGTTTTTTTAGTGAGAGAGAGTCCTAGTCCTGACAGTTTCTGTATGTGGGAGATTGTCCTTCACTGCCATCGCCGAACTCCATTACTGGCGAAAGAATGACGAAAGAATGAAGTAGGAAGTGAGGTGAAGAGAATGGCTCGAAGAAAAGTCAAAATTGAGAAGAAAAGTCTTATTTTTTTTTATCAACTTTCGGAGCTCCGATAGCATGCAAAAAGAGGAAGAACGAGATGTGTGAGATGTGATACGAAAACTAGACCGTGAGTTGAATCCAACGACGTAAAAATGAGGCGAAACGGAGTTATGACGAAGGAGATAGAAGGGCTTGAAGTGGTGGTTGGTGATGGTGGTGGTTTGCTAGTAAAGGGATGGGTCTGCATCTTTCTTTTGAAATTTGGGGTTAAAATGTAATTTTTTAAAATTTTTTCCATTTCAAATGTAACAACACGGGCAAAATTGATAGTAATTTAAATAGTATGGGGGTACGCGTGAAAATAAGAGTAGTCTGGGCGGTCATTGAAAATAGTGACAAAGTATAGGGGTAAAAATGAAATAATCTCTTTTTCTTCTTGTAATGATTTGTGTTTCACAAGGCTGTAGATAATCATCAATTAATGAGAGTTCAAATTTCATATGGTAGTAATTAGACTACAAAATTACATAAATGAGTTGTTCACTTATTTCATTTACATTACCGTTGCGATTACCATTTGCTAAGCTTCTAATTTTGATCAAAACAATAATGTGGCCTACTGTTTTGATAACATTTTAACGGTTGAGAGTTTTAATTAAAAATATATGATTTAATTTGTTAAAAAAATCTGTACTTTTTAATTACATTGAATGAAGTTACGTAATAAATTTAAAAATTCTGCTTTAGTTGTTACCTATCGCCACTAGCAGATGGCTTGGTCAAGTCTACAATGGAAATTTGGTCACATTCCAAATAAATGTATGACCGCATCTTTCCTCGTAACTGGTTATTCCTTATCTTGGGATCAAGTCTCTCAAGTCTCTTTATTGTTTACCCATCTTCTAACATAAAATCATACGTCTTATCTCTTTCATCAATCACAACACTTCTCAAACACGACCATATCCGAATAATAGTGAATCTCATATCACAAAACACAATGTGAGTTATAATAGGAGTTAGGCCTACCTTAGTGGTAGAAAATGTCATTTAAGGATACTTAATCATTTTTATATGAAATATGTCTTATAAAATGTCTGAATTTTATCCAATAAAAAATTGTATTTAATTTTGTAATCAAATTCTTTATATAGAGTATAATGATAACAAAGTCCCAAGATATACTCTTCACCTTCCAAAATGTTTGTAAACAAAACACATTCTCATTGGTCCAAAGTAGAAGGGCTTATAATTTTAAATGGGGACAATACACTTTTTCAAATATGGAGTCCACTATTTTGAATAATTCTATTAATTCAACAAAAATCTATATGGTCAAGATTATAATATAGAATCTTGTATGAAATAAATTTGAACGATAAACGTTTTTAAATAAAAATCTAAGTAAAAATTTTGGATATATTATCCCTCTGCATTATTTTAGGGAATGGGAACGCTGCCGTGCGTAGAGCACTACAACTACTGTTTGCGCATAGATATGGTGCCGTTTTGAGCTTTTGGTTAATTTTTTTTACTTGTTTTTCTGTGTAGAAATGATATTGGACCTTTTAAAAATAGAGAGAATTACATGATAGTGGGACAAAAAAATATTACACAAATATGATGGGTGCAAATCCTCTTGTGATGGGGGTGCAACTTAAGTTCCTCAAAAGTATCTCCTGGGCAAAATTTGGCAACAGTTAACAAAAAAACTTGGAGAAATCACCACAAAAAAAAAAAAAAATCTAAGAAGTTGATTATGATGATAAAAAAAGGGTAAATTACACTCACCTCCCCTGAGGTTTCTAACAAGTACAGAGACCTCCTCTGTGATTTCAATAATTACAGTAACTCTCCTATTTTACCTGACATTCTCCAGATTCCCTCCTCTGTTGACTTCCGTTTATTTTTCTCACAGAAAAAGCTGATGTCATCAAAGCTAAAAACTAAAATGACCATAATGCCCTCAAATGTCCTCAACCCACCTATATATACCAATACCAAATGTTGGCCGGTCGTTCGGAACATTTTTTTTTTTTTACAATTGTAACCTTTTATTTAAAAACACAACGATAGGTAAGTTATCCACAACTATTAAAATTTGTCTTAAAATTTATTCTTATTTATTTATTTATTTATTTTATAATATTACTCCAATCAAAATTTCAATTTACGGTGAAGTGGCCACCTCAACCTGAAAACAACTTGAACTCACAATTTCAAAAACTACAACTGCAGTTTGTCAAATAATTTCAGAACTGCAGAATTTTTCTATATTGTTTTCAGAAAATAATATTCCGCCAAATCACTCAATGGAAAATACATGTCTGGACTTTCTTGAAACTATTTACACACAAGCATTGTCTTCCTGACCAAGTTAAATAGTGTAAAATCCTGCCAAACTATAATCTTGTGTGTATATGTATATACATATAAACAAGATAAAAAAAAAAATCCCTATCGAACACACGGAAAAAAAAAAATACACACCAGCGTCACCTTAAATTTTGAATGGTGCTGCAAATTTTTTCATTAAAAAGTGCTAGGAATCTTAAAAGTTTCCTACCGCGTAATACAAGCACTTGTATAAATCTAACGTAAACACACAAATAAATCCAACACACACACAACAGGGTCTTGTAACACAGATTGCAGAATGTCCTAATTTAGCCTAGCATCTTCCGCATTTAGCAAGTTGGTATTGTAGAAATTGTGGAAATCCAGAACAGATATGTTGCTTGTTTGTATAATGCTTGTTATGTGTTTGGTTACGATTTAAGTGTAGAGTTTTGAAAGTATTGTGGAGTTTCGAGTTATGTGTTTAGTTATGAGGTTTGAAAATAATTTTTGAATTGAGTTTTGAGTTATGTGTTTGGTTACGATTTAAGTGTGGAGCTGTGTTTTGAGTTTAAAATATTAAAATTAATAAAATAAAAGTATTTACAAAATAAAATAAAATATTTAAAATAAAAAATTTTAAAAAATTAAATAAATATTATATATTTAAAATAAAAAAATAAAATTTTCTTAAACATTTTTTAATATTTAAAAAAAATAAATCCAAAAACATTGTTTGTTCCAAACACTATTCCAAACCCGTCCTCCAATCCAAAAATATTTTTTAATATTTTAAAAAGAAGGGCAAAGAGGTCATTTACTATAAAAAAACTAACACCGTTTTTTCTAATTTGACAGGAGAGGAGAATCTGGAGAATGTTAGCTAAAGTAGGGGAAATTATTGTAATTATTAAAATCACAGGGGAGGTCCCTGTATTTGTCAGAAAACTCAGAGAAGGTGAGTGTAATTTATCCTAAAATAAATCTTGATGTTTTAATTTTTTTTTAAGTTAAACCTTTATCTTTTGATTCAATTTAAATAATTTGTCTATTTTTATTAAATAAAACAGACATAAAAAAGTATTGGGTTAATTACAAAAAAAAATTCCAAGATTTTGCGCATTTTTCACTTTAAACCTCAATGGTTCAATTTCGCCAAATTAAACCTTAAAGCTCCATCTGTATTTCAATTTGCCTCCTTCATCCATCTCCGTCTATGTAAGATAACATAGTGGGTTTAAAGTGAAAAATACTGGAGTTTAAAGTGAAAAATGTATGAAACCTTATGATTTTTTTGTGTAATTAATCATTTTTTAAAAATTAAAATCACTAAAAATAAAAAAGGGTTAATTACAAAATAAATCCCAAAGTTTCACGTGTTTTTCGTTTTAAACCCCCTCTATTACCTTACACAGACTGAGATAGACGGAAGGGGCAAATTGAAACACCAATGAAATTTCAGGGTTTAATTTGTCGAAATTGAAACACTAGGTTTTAAAGTTAATGTAAGTATACATAAAATGTCTAAAATACTATTTTTTATTAAGTTTATTGATCAAAATACCATTTTCTCATTGGTTTTACGTAAAAGATTAAGATTTAAATTGACAAATTAAAATCTCAGAATTTATTTCGTTATAAGGGCCAAACTATAAGGTTTTTTTTTTTTTTTATAATAATTTTCCCAAAAAACTTTAATCAAATTATTATTGGTCTTTTTATTGGTTGTATTTAAAAACAAAAAAAAAGGCTACGAATCACTGTCGTTAAAAATTCAATAATGTTTAAAAAATGGAAAAATTATTGATAAATCCCATTTAGAAGTGTTTTAACTCAAGAAGTCCATGAAGGAATTTTTTAACCCATTTAGTCCCATGTATGTATAGTTTTATTCCATGAAGTCCTTTTTCTTGATTTACACTATTTTCTTGGACACTTATACCCTTATATTTAATTTTGATACCCTTATAAATATTTTTTGAACGGTTAGCAATTTTATGATGTGAACATTCATATTTTAAAATTCACATTGGTAGGAATGTAAAATTGGCCCGTGGGCGGCCCGAAATCCACCCGCGAGCCGGGGCGGGCCCGGCCCGTTGTCAATGTGAATATTCACATTGACATGTTAACATTCACATTGACATGCTAACATTCACATTAATAGGAGTGTAAAATTGGCCCGCGTCCCGTGGCGGCGCGAAACCCTCCCACGGCCCATAGGCGGCCAGGGGAAGACCCGGTCCGGCCCGTTGACAATGTGAATATTCACATTGACATGTTAACATTCACATTGATAAGAGTATAAAATTGGCCCGCGGCCCATGGACGGCCAAAAGCCCGTCCGCAGCCCGGGGTAGGCCCGGCCCGGCCCGTTGACAATGTGAATATTCACATTGACATGTTAACATTCACATTGATAGGAGTGTAAAATTAGCCCGTGCCCCGTGGCTGCCCGAAACCCGCCCATGGCCCATGGGCGACCCGGGGCAGGCCCAGCCCGGCCTGTTAACAATGTGAATATTCACATTGACATGTTAACATTCACATTGATAGGAGTGTAAAATTAGCCCGCGCCTCATGGTTGCCCGAAACCCGCCCACGGCTCGTGGGCGGCCCGGGGCAGGCCCGGCCCGGCCTGTTGACAATGTGAATATTCACATTGACATGTTAACATTCACATTGATAAGAGTATAAAATTGGCCAGCGGCCCAGGGCAGGCCCGACCCGGCCCGTTGACAATGTGAATATTCACATTGTCATGTGTAACATTCACATTGATAAGAGTGTAAAATTGGCCCGCAACCCGTGGGCGGCCCGAAGCCCGACCGCAGCTTGAGGCAGGCTTGGCTCGACCCGTGACAATGTGAATATTCATATTGACATGTTAACATTAACATTGACAGGAGTATAAAATTTGTCTGCTGCCCGAAGCTTGCCCGCGGCCCGGGGTAGGCCCGGCTCGGCCCGTTGACAATGTGAATATTCACATTGACATGTTAAAATGCACATTGATAGGAATGTAGAATTGGCCCGTGTAGACGCGCCCCGCGTGAGGGCCTCCGTGCTACAGTTCGGACTCAGATTGTCACGGTTCTTAATCTGAACCAAAGAGCCCAAATTCGGCAAATCGTTTTGAAAAAACAGATTTTAGAAAAGAAGTGCCAAACATGGACTGCTTTGCCAGATACAGAGTCGCCACCTAAATATTTTGTAATGGGGAAATTTAGGAAACCCTGACTCGTTTGCCTAAGGCCACGTGTCCGTCATCACCAAAGTTACCTCGGCTCGGGAACTTGGGTACGATTGGGGAAGGTCAGCTATGAGCACCCCCTCTCGCCCGATCCGAAGATCGGCCTCTACTAACCATGATATCCGATTTTGAAAATGTTATGTGTTCTTATTCCGATTAATTAGCTAATCTTACTATGTGATGCGCACAACACAAAAGTATAGACTAGATCGCCTAATTTGGAACAAAGCATTGCATATCCGTTTGTAAAAAAAAAGTGATTTGAAATTTGCTACTCGCAAGTAGGCTAAAACACGGATTTCAACGAGTCGTTCCAACTCAAACAATCCAACCTTCACCCACAAGCATTCAAGCAGTTATATCATTTAAGCACATAGCCTCATGGTAAAGCATGCTGACATGGCAACACTCACACGCGTGCAAGGATGCTAAAACATAAATGCTTACTGAGTACTCCAAGCCAAAACAGAAACTAGTTAGTAATCATATGCATGATCCTAGTTCATGTTAAGATGGCTAATGCAACACATACAAAATGTCGCTAGAATAGGCTCAGCTAATCCTAGGATGGCATGTGGGATGCAACAAGTAGCACGTATTCAAGTTAGATTTGGAATACTATGCTGTTAGCATGATGCGCCGAGCCCGGTGCATGCAATACTGATGAATGATGCACACATGCATAGCATAAGGATGCTAAATTAAAGAGGCTAAGCATGCATGTCAATGCGATGCAACCTAGACATATGAGCTTAGTATGCAACATGAACAATGCAAACAAGCATACAAGACATGTGACAATCATGCTAACCAATAAGTATGCCAAATACAATGGGGATGTTCAAGCACGCAAGCAAGCATGTGACTTCATTCAATCATGCCACAACACATGGAGCAAACATGTTAAACAACCTAAATATGTGACAAACACACAAGTATGCAACAACACACAAGGTGAGCATGCAACAACATGCGAACTATGGACTTAAACTAATTTGGGCAGCTCTAGACTAAGCCCAAAACAGTGGCCAACATGCTCAGGAATGAAGACAAAATGACATGCAAACATGCATGCACACAAGGACCAACACTTAGGCATATAGAAACAACTCTCTAGCACACTTAAGAGGATGCAAACATGGACAAATGGCATGCATTATAAGCTCTGAAAATCATGTTAGAGAAGGTGCCAAACCAATCTACAATGCAAGCTAAGCATGCCACCAAGCCCAAGGACTTAAACCATGGCCATGTGACATATGAAGCAAATGACCAAAATGAACTAAAACAGTCCTAAGTCATGCAAAAGTAAGCCTCAAAAAACCACTTAGATGGCATCTAAATGATCTAATCCTAGAGGCATACACAATGGCACAAACATGGAGCAAGAAACACCAACCTTTTAAAGCATGAAAGGGGCATCAAATGCAAGCATACGAGCATATCATGAGGACTGAAATGACATGACAAGTGGTTCTAAACCACTGAAATGATGCAAGAATAGCATGCTAGAGGGTCCGATACTTAAGGCCTACAAGGGGGATTACATGGTAGCTATACAAAGCAAAGCATGGACAACCCAAATGAGCAAAAACAGACCTTTAGCATACTAAAACAAGCATAAAAGCTTCACGAAGCTAGGTTGAAATCATGCTAGAACAATGGTTAAAGCCTAAAGCATGTTAAGGCAAAAAGATGGCATTACAAGACATGTATGCAAGGCAAGCATGGTGTGACTAAACCAAGCAAAAACAGAGGTAATACATGGCAATATAAGCACAAAAAAATAGCTAAGGCATGGCCATCATACATTTAAACAAGATGCTCACACATGAGGCAAAAATGGCCCTTTTCAAGGACAACAAGGGGAGGGGGTGGCCCTCTCCTTCTTAGGACCTTGAGGCACCATCCTCACCATTGAAATCCCTCAAGATTTCAGTGGTGAGGAGGCCCAAACAAAGTGGTCCCGGAGCTCACCAAAATAGCACAAAAATAGGGCCAAACAAGGCCTAAGAGGGGTCAAACACCCCCAAACGACAAAGAAACCTTAAACAACTATGTTAAGCACTCAAAATCAAGACTTTTATTAGTTATATACAAAGTCTAAAAACAGTTGCAAGATTGGTTAAAAAGCTATGCAAAAATGGGGAATAAAGGGTGAAGTTCTTACCCTAGATGACCCTCTTCAAGAATAGCACTCCAGCTGCTTCCTTAGCTTCGAACCAAGTGAAGAACTCCAAGAACAACTCCCTAGCACCTCAGTAACCAAGGTAAGGTGTAATGGTAGGTGTTTGTGCACAAAACTAAGACTAAACACACACAAGGCAAAACAAAGAGGGAGATATAGATATGGAATAGATACAAACTCCAACCCTAATATCAGAGTTCCTCTGAAAATTTTGTGTAACCCTAATGGAGGGAGAAGAGGCCCCCTCTTATAGACAATCCCTCTTGCAAAGCTTCTCAAGTAAGCTAGTCAAGAAGGAGATCCCTCCATACACGTGTATGGAGGGGAGCAAAGGTGTATGCCAGCTAGCACAGCTGGCATAAAAATATCTGCAAAAGCAGATGCACAGTGGTCGGCCGGCCAAAAATGCAATTTGACCAAAATAGATGGCCGGTCGACTACAAAGAGTGCCGGTCGGCCAAACATTTGGCCGGTGGCAACAAACTAGTGGCCGGTGGCCTCAAGCCAGGGCCGGTGATGTGTGGGGATGGTCAACAAGTCATTCCCTGCCCCTCAAAGGCAAAACACAAGTGTTTGGTGCAAAACCAGACACAAAACAGTCGAGTCGAGAGATCCTGAGGCAAGACGTGTGGCCGAGACCTCCGGGAACTCAGGACGAACACAAACATGGATGATCACCGAGTGTTCATGCGGTGACGTCCAAGTCTTGAGGACGGTCAAAAATGGGGTGTCTGCAGTTGCCCCTCTTTGACAGAACTCGAAAGTCGTAAGAATGACAAGAGTGAATGTCAAAGCCCAGAGACGACCCATTTTTGACAAGGCCGAAGACTTAGACAAAGCATGCAAGACAATAAAGATATGCGCCTGAAGGCAGGGGCAAAATGCAACTGACAATGCAAGAAGCCGAACATAACTTATGATCATGCAAAGAAAGCTGTAACGAAGCATAACAATGCAACAGTTTTAAGCTAGCACACACAAACTACACTACAATGCAGAGAGGGTGCAAGAGAATTATTCAATTCTCGATACGTCTCACTCGGAGAATACAATACCTGTGCGGCTCGTCTGGTTGCACCAGCTTCAAATGAACCGTACATACAATATCGTGCCTGCAAAAGAAAGCAACTTAACAGGTACAATATCGTTAGCAACATGCATAACAATGCAATCGAAAGCTGCGCGACAACGCGAATGAAGGGGGTACATGACAATGCGGATGAAAGGGGTGCATAACAACGCAACCCGAGTGTGTGCATAACAATGCAATTTGAAATGTAAGCATATATGAGTAAAGCACACGCGACAACGCATGCAATGTGTAAAAAAGAACTTGAACACATATAAGTAAAGCATAACGCGACAACGCATGCAATGTTTATAGAAACTTGAACACATATAAGTAAAGCATAACGCTACAACGCATGCAATTTGTATAAAAGGAAACTTGAACACATATAAGTAAAGCAAAACGCGACACCGCATGCAATGTGTATAACAATACAAAATGGGAGAAAGGGGGGTTAGCAAGGGTCAGTTACGTCCACACGCGGCACGCGAATGGAGAAGAGTTAGATACGTCCACCCGCAGCACGCGAGTGGAGAAAAGTTAGTTACGTCCACACGCGGCACGCGAGTGGAGAAAAGTTAGTTACGTCCACACGTGGCACGCGAGTGGAGAGAAGTTAGTTACGTCCACACGCGGCATGCGAGTGGAGAAAAGTTAGTGACGTCCACACGCGGCACGCGAGTGGAGAGAAGTTAGTGACGTCCACATGCGGCACGCGAGTGGAGAGAAGTTAGTTACGTCCACACGCGGCACGCGAGTGGAGAAAAGTTAGTGAGGTGCGAGACAATGCACATGAAATATGCAATAATGCGAGAGATTGACATGCATGATAATGCGAATGGAAGATGCATGATAATGCGAGTTGTTTGAAATGCATGACAATGTAAATGAAAGATGCGTGACAATGTAAGTTACTGAAATGCATGACAATGCAAACTATTGGAATGACAATGCAAATGAGGCACGCATGACAATGCATGAATTGAAATGCATGACAATGCATGATCATTAAAATGCGCAACAATGCAAATTATGATACGCATGACAATGCATGAACTGGAACGCATGACAATGCGTGTAATCGAAATGTATAACAATCCATGATTTTTGAAATGCATGACAATGCAACTTATTGGAACGCATGACAATGCAAATAAGCTCAAATGCGCGTTACAATGCACGTTTCTTGAAATGCATGACAATGCAAACTATTGGAATGCATGACAATGCAAACAAACTCAAATGCGCGTTACAACGCACGTTTCTTGAAATGCATGACAATGCATGATGAAGGGAAAACACGTGACAATGCATTTTTGTGTTTTTGTTTTTGAAATGCAAATGATGCATGTTGTTTTTGTTGTTTTCTTCCCCCTTTTTTTTTGAAATGCAAATGCATGATGATGCATGATTTTGAAACGCGCGACAACGCGCGACTTTTGAGATGCATGACAAATGCAAATGATCTTGGAATGCGCGACACAGCGCGGCTTTTGAAATGCATGACAATGCAACTTATCGGAATGCGCGACACCGCAAATTATGACACGCATGACAATGTATGGACTGGAATGCATGACAATGCAAATAAACTCAAATGCGCATTACAACGCACGTTTCTTGAAATGCATGACAATGCAAACTATTGGGATGCATGACAATGCAAATGAACTCAAATGCGCGTTACAACGCACGTTTCTTGAAATGCATGACAATGCAAATTATTGGAATGCATGACAATGCAAATAAACTCAAATGCGCGTTACAACGCACGTTTCTTGAAATGCATGACAATGCAAACTATTGGAATGCATGACAATGCAAATGAACTCAAATGCGCATTACAACGCACGTTTCTTGAAATACATGATAATGCATGTGAAGTGCGCATGACAATGCGACATAAGAATGTGCATACTAACGCAAGTATGGCATGCGCATGACAATGCGAGATTTGTGCATAACGAGGCGAGTGAGATGGCGTATAACCAATGCGCGTTTCACGACAAAACGTTGTAACGTATGCATGTGGGGCAACTTTTGAATCTCTTAGGAGACAAAAGGATACAAAAAGGATACGCCATGCACGTACTCGAGTGCTTCGCACAGAAAACACGGTCCGAGGTCAAAACGGAGTCCGGTTGAGCTTCGGAAATGCACTGTCTTGCACTGTCTTGAGAAATGGAGGCCCCAAACCACATATATGACCCAAACAAGGTTGTAGGAGGCTCACCGGCCATCATAGGAGGTCACCGCCTGCCCACCGGCCACAAAAACATTCCACCGGCCAAATATTTGGCCGACCGGCCAAACATGCCTGATTCGGGGCAGTTTGGTCTTTTGGCCTCGGGTCTTATAAAATAGGGCCTCTAGCCCTATTTTTTTCACTTGTTCTTGGTCAAAAACTCTTCCTCTCTCTCTCTAGAGTATTTTCCTTCCTTCATTTCTCCATTTTCTTGTGTTTTCAACACTTTTTCGTCGTTCGATTCGCGAAGACCTCGCCGTTTCGGACATTTTGAACAGAACGAAACTTCGTTTCGGTGTTTTTTTTCTTGATTTCCGCCACTTGAGGTTTGTTTCCCTCGAGTTTCTCTTGATCTTCGTGCCTTTTCCATATTCCGACTTTTCCGGCCATTTTTCGCCCTCCTGGGGTTGACTTTTCGTTGACTTTTCGCATTCTAGCCCGGTTTCCACATTTCCGGCCATTTTCACACTCTCTCTGAGATGGCAGACGATCTTCCACAGGGCGGGACTCCCCCGGAGCATGAGATGGATCCCAAGGCCGAGCTCTTGCCTCTGAGCATCCGCCCGTTCGACCCGCGCGACCTACCGGCCGGCGATTCACATACTGCCTCCCGACGGACTTCGCCAGTTCCGGAGTTTCGATAGGACGGTGGCTCTAGAGCTTCTCCTACATGAGCCGGAGTCACATCTATCATACGGCGCTTCCGAGGTATATTCTTCCCCGTTTCATTTTCTGCAACGTAGAACACTTAACTGCCATAGTCGATTCTGTTCTTTAACTGCTTAGCCTGGATACACTGATACACTGTATGCTGTAGTTGACTGTGAACACACTTGTACTTGATATCTGTTTGAATCTGAACACGTGCACACATACTGTATTTGCCCTGAACCACTCAAACACACTGACACATCATACACTGTAGTTCACTGCGAGCACACTGGCACCCGATGTCTGTTTGAACTTGAAAAACGTGCACACACGCTATATCTGTACTGAACCACTCGAACATACTGACACGTCACATGTTGTAGTTTACTGCAAGCACACTGGCACCCGATGTCTGTTTGGTTTTGAGAACGTGCACATACGCTATATCTGCATCAATTTTGACTGTTCTTCAAAACTGTATATTGAATATTGCTTCGCAACTGTTTGTTTTTGAATACAGGGGGATTCCCATGCCTTCCGGGGGTATGGGAATGTCGCTGCCCGCGATTGGTACATGGAGTTGCCCGATGCGGTCCGCCACATCGTAGACTAGGCCGGCTTCGGCGCCTTCTGTAGAGGACTCTCCCGGCTTACTGCGAGTAGGCCTCTTCTCGCCGCTCTGGTGGAGAGGTGGTGGGATACCACTGACTCCTTCTACCTTTCCGCCGCGGGAGACATGACGATGACTCCCTATGACTTCTCGATGCTCACCGGCATCGGGGTAGGGGGTGATCCGATCCCCTTCGACACCGATATGGATGAGCGGGAGGCCGCTCAGATTTACTTGGTCGGCGAGATGCCACCTCTTACGCGTCCCGGCTTCGTCAGATATTCATGGTTCGAGAGCCACTTCCGGACTCAGCCGACTTTAACTGAGGAGGCGCCGATGACCCAGGAGGAGGTGGAGTAGTACGCCCGCGGCTTCCTGATGTTTCTACTGGGGACTACTATTTTCGCCGATCGGGCGAACACTGTGCCTCTCTGTTTGTTGAGTGCGCTAGTGGACGTCACACGGATTCTGCGCTACGACTGGGGTGGCGCTGCCCTGGCCACCCTATACGGATACATGAGCTCAGCCTCCCGTTGCAGCGGGCAGTTGCTCGGAGGTTACTGGCGGGCTTGGGAGGTACATCTTCTTTTCTGCTTTACATTTCTGCTTTACATTTTCTGTACTCTGTACACTGCACACACTGCGGTCTGCTTCACGCTGATTGTACACTGCACACACGGCACACATATACTCTGTTTTACACTGACTGTACACTGCACACACTGTACACTCTGCACAATAAACAGTTCTGCAATTTCTGCTTTATTCTGTATTCTGCTTTGTCTGATAAGCGTACTGATATTTACTCTGCAGTTGTGGGTCTACGTCTACTTTTCGAGACTCGCCCCAGTTCCAGATGTGGAGACTCCTCTCGGCGTTCCATTCTCCCGCCACTTTGATGTGAGATGTGTGCGGAGACCCTGGGAGACGTTCATCTTCTTCCGCCGCTACTTCAACACCATCACCCCCGCGGAGGTATGTTCAACTTTAGAGTTTATTTAAACTTCACTTTACACTGTATTTTCAATAACAGTAGATAACAAACTGCATGTCATTTACAAATCACCTGGCAACCTTGGGCTCCATTGCCAGTCGTGATTCGGGAGCGATTTGTTGGTGCGGAGGAGACTGCACGCTTCAGGATCTTGTTGGAGGGCCAGGTTGTCGGGCTTGGTACCTAGGTGAGCGCTTCCTACGCCAGACCCTGGGTTTGCCAGAGCAGATAGTCCCGGTTCACCCTCCTGAGCATATGAGGGATACTGAGAGGTTCACCCCTGAGCAGATGGCCGACTACACGATCGGCTGGGATGCGATACGCTTCAGAGGCATAGGCGACTACTTAGAGTACGTTCAGACGTATATCATGCGGCCTTTGAGCAGTGGCCGTCGAGCTGAGAGAGAGAGGCCTGCGGCGCCAGTAGTTGGAGCTGGAGCAGGAGCAGGGGCAGGGACATCAAGGACGGCTCGAGTCCGCGGCAGGAGTGGAGCTCGGAGGGGACGGGGAGCTAGTTGGCCAGCACTACCCACGACGATGACATGTAGAGGACGGGGTGGGGCGACTTACCAGATCCCCATTGCTCCCCCTCCGACTGATCATGAGTTAGTCGGGTTCTATGGCCTACCTCCGGTATGTACTACTGCATTTTGCATTCTGCACAGTCATTTCATTTCGATTCATTTGATATTCCGCAGAATACTGAGACTTCTAACACTTTTGCAGGCTTCCTCCGAGTACACTCGCCAGTCCCTGGAGTTGACCGCTTTGGTGATGGGGATGCTTCAGCAGAGCCTCGACCTTCTGGCCATTTACAGTATTTCAGTATGTTCTTCTGACCACGGTCTCAAACCATACATAAACTGTTTCACATAATCTGATGCACAACTCGACACTTGATACACGGCCCTCACGGCGTCTAACACACTGTAGCCCACAGACTGTTCATAGCACTACTCACAGCATTCATACACTGTACTCATACACTGCACTCTGCACTGACACACTACTCACAGTATTCACACACTGTATTCATACACTGCATTCTGTAGCATACTGATGCATTTGCCATTTGTACTTTTCAGCCTCCCTTCCAGCTTCCTACTGTAGGAGGTGCTTCAGCTGGACCTTCTGCTCCTACTCGAGACGGCAGAGTATACCCCCGCACCAAAGCGGGGCGCACTCATATTGGGAGTAGCTCACGGGCACCAGTCCCCGATGATGATGAGTCCGAGGCGGAGATGGAGGCGGAAGCAGAGGCGGGGTCATCTGAGGAGGAGACCGGAGATGGCATTGACTCAGGCTCAGATGACGGCACTGATGACGATGCTCCTGGACCTTCTTCCAGGAAGAGGACGAGGACAGACCCTTAGGCTCGAGGCCACTTGACATTGATCCAAATTTTTGCTGCTTTTCTTCTCTTTTTTTTGTACTTTTCCTTTTTGCTGGTAGCTAGAGTACCTTGTACTGCCGCAGGCAGGTTTTGTTTTCTCCAAAATTTTGTACTTGAAAAAGATGATGAAATGAAACAAAGCTTTTCATCTGAAAAAGTGTTACATTTTGGTACATTTTCATGCTTCGCATTGCATTACATCACATCACATAACAATGTAAATGGAATTGATCTCCTGTCTAAAAGTCAAACATTTGTATCGTAATAACCAGGTAACGAACCGGCCAACGGCAAAACAACTCATACAACCCACTGCTTAGTCTGAACACTCGGCCCATATTCTGCTGGGAATTAATCTGCATACAGGCCATTCTGTTTATTCTGCACACGGCAAACCCTGAACAAACAGTCCAATCTGACAAGACGGAATACAAAGGTAGAATCGGCTGAAGTTGAAGCACACTCAGATGCCCAAATTTTCCCTTTCTTCTTTTGCTTCGCATAAATGTGGAGAATGGCATAGCACTCTGAGCACAGCATGATTAAAATTTTTTGAAATTGAAAAAGGGTTTTTCAAACCGGGGTATTGAGCCTACAACTGAACACAGTAAAAAAAACTCAACAACGGAAAAATAAAAGGTAAACAACCTAAACACAACGAGATACGCTCGGATAAGACTCAAAACAAAAGTTGAGGTAAACAAAACAAAAGACATGACATACAGACGTGTTACAAAAATGAGAGACCTCAAATCACGAGGAGCCAGTTCCTTCGGGCATTATTTCCCACCCTTTCTCATTTGTGATTCTCACATCACTCGGCCCTCCGGCTCAGTTTTTTTTTTTTTTTTTCTCAAAACCCTTTTGCTCACTTTTCTCTTGACTTACACCTCTCCATTCTTTAATCTCTCATTTTATATCCCTCCCCTGGGTGGTTAGTGGATGAATAGGAAGTTGTGGGTTCACGCCCAACACTATTAGCTCATGGCTATTTCCTCTCGGGATGTCTAGTCGATGTTCCGGATGGAGTATCTTGATCCATTCCAAATTGTGCTTCGCACTTGGCTTGATACCTCGTTGCTTGGAGGTTGTTGAGAGTTTTTAGCCCTTTACTGACAGCTTTAGTTGTGTCTTCTTCTGGCGAATAGAATGCCCATCTGGCAAGTATTGACAATCGGGGGAAAGACAGGGAGCCTGACTCAACTGTGCCCCTAGTTCATCATTTTGACCATTTTTTTTGTTTTGGTTTTCTACTAAAACAGTTTTGACCAAGGTGAGAGTTAGATTAACATACTTGTTCGATTTTTGATTTGAAAATCATGCGAGTTAGGCTATGAGCACTGAAAATTTTCCTTTCTTGGGTCCAAGAAAATGGTCCAGTTTTGGAAAAGATGGAATAATTTTCGAGAAAATAGTCAACCTCAGTAAAAATTCTCAAAAACTATGTTTGCAAACGATCAATGCTCAACGAGCACAGAACTTACTCTCGAGATGCGCAACCTCGGATCGGAGGCAATGGAAAATTACCCCTTGCTTGAAAGAGCTGCACGGCAACGAAAAGTTGCCCCTGGTTTGAATGGCGACTCATGGCAACAGAAAGTTGCCCCTTGTCTGGATAACACCGCATTATTTTGTAAACAGTTCTCATTAGTGATGATCACGACCGAACTCTCGGACACGGAAAAGACGAAGATAGTCAGAACCAATATATGGACACAGTCACTTTGAAAGCGTTGGTGGCTGGACTTCAGGATGAAGTTGCCTACGTATCCCAAACATGGGAATCAAGCCTACGTAGTTCACGGTGTCACAACCGAACTATCGGATTCAGAGAAGGCAAGGATGATCAAAACCATTACATGGACTAAGTCGCTTTGAAAGCGTTGGGGGTTGGACTTCGGAATGAAGTTGCCTACGTATCCCAAACATGGGAATCAAGCCTTACGTAGTTCCGGTTAAGGTACACTCGGGTATTTTAACCTTCACTTTTTTTAGGCTCTAACTTTTGCCAAGGCGCCCGTTGCGGGTTTTCGACCTTGCGAGCTTCTGTTTTTCTTTTCTTTTCAATTCTTTTCTTCTTTTTTTTTTTCTTCTTTTTTTCTTTTTCTTTTTTTTTCTCTTTGTATATATTTTTTCTTGCTCTAACTTTTGCCTGGGTTGCCCTTTCTGGTTTTCGGCCCAACGAGCCTCTCAAAGGGTAAAAGCGTAACAAGTCCATGCCAAATGGTTTTAGGGTTTTGAAGCCATCCGTATCCAGTAGAGTGGCTGTTGTTATTGATTTGCAAAAGGATTCATCTTCGGCTCTTCGAGTACATCGGACATTTTGCCCCTAGTTTAAGGGGTGCTTCTGTTCTAGCTTCACAAGCTTCTTCTGGCAAGATCTGGTCTTCTTGATCTGACTTTGATGCCTCTTATTCGAGGGCTGCTTCAAATCTGGCCACACAGGCCTCTCTTGATGATTGATCGTTAAACGTTCTGAATGGGTTCAAGGTTTGAAAACAAATGGATTGAATCTTGAGGCTGAGATCGATCCTAGGCTGCACAATCTCAAGAGCGATTCCACACAGGTCTTCACAGGACCGCGCAAAACATTTTGTTTTTGAAAGTTTTTACGAAAGCAACAAATCGCTCGCGCTGAAGATAGTGTGGAACCAATCTGGATCAAGCCAGGGTCCTTCTCAGTACTCACGCTAACAAGCATGATTTCATTCATTAAAGGCTTAGCATGCCTCACTTTCTCTCAAATTGATCAAAGTTTTGTAAAACCTGAGGAATTCCTTCCTCTTCGTTTTCATCACCACAGTGTTCAAAAAAAGTTTTGAAAAACTTAGGTCAATACAATGAGTTTAGAGCACAGAAGAGTGAGTGAGATGCTCCGCCGTTTCATTCAAATCCTCTGACACAACTAGCTCAAAGTAGCAATAAGCACAGAAACATGATAGCCTCAGCTGTTTCATTCAGATTTCATGGTTGCAACTGGCTCCACAGCAAAGACAGACTCAAAAGAAAACAAAAACGGTGTTCAAGGAAACAACCCGGAATCACCTGACATTCTATACAAGGGGACTGACTCGCTACAACAAGACAGACCTTAAGCAAAAAGAACTGACTCAAGACGATGAGACAGACTCAAAACAAAACAAAGGACTGACTCGACACCCAAGCCAGAAGTTACAAAACTAGCCTTCGCAGATGCTCAAAAATGCGTGCCAGACGCCACATCCAAAATACGCTGAGGGTCGCCCGTAGGTGGTTCACTCCTTGATCACATACTCGCAGTATCCTCAAAATCTAACAACCCAGCAGTGACAGACTTCGCTGAGGTGGGTGGGAGGATAACCTCATTGTCGATCAAATCTTGCACTTAATGGCGAAGGTGAAAACAGTTATCGGTAGCGTGACCGGTTTGCTGGTGGTACGCGCAGTACAAAGTAGCATCATGTGTGGGAGGGAGATTCTTTGGGAGAGGCCTAGGCTCGAGGGGTTTAAGGTGCCCCCTTTCGGCAAATATCTGGAGTGCCCTAGACAACGGCATGTAGAGAGCGTGAAAGACCCTGCGCCCTTGGGGTAGGTACTTTGAAGTTTGAGAATTCTTGCTAGATGCACTAGCGAAAGGGTCGGCAGGCACTGCCTTGACTTTCTGATCTTTCCCAAGTGCAGAGTTGGGAGCGGAAGGAATGTTCTGGCATGACGGGGCCTATCCGGTTTTCTGCCTGGCTTGAACTGCCTTCAGTTGGAGTGGGGAAGAATCATCCACAGTCTTGGCCCGACTGCGAATACCTGTTGCTATTCATCCCTGGCTTTCAAAGCCTTGACTGCCCACAGCAGTTGTTCAATGGGATCGGCATCTGCCTTCATTTTGTTCTTACCTCGGCCTCAGCTGATCGAGGGCTTGGGTTGATGTTGACACGTCATTGCTATAACTTGAGACAACCTCAGGTCGGGCGGGTTTCGGCCGCCACGGGCGCGGGCCTAATTTTACACTCCTATAATGTGAATGTTAACATGTCAATGTGAATATTCACATTGACAACGGGCCGGGCCCCGCCCCGGCTCGCGGGCGGGTTTCGGGCCGCCCACGGGCCAATTTTACATTCCTACCAATGTGAATTTTAAAATATGAATGTTCACATCATAAAATTGCTAACCGTTCAAAAAATATTTATAAGGGTATCAAAATTAAATATAAGGGTATAAGTGTCCAAGAAAATAGTGTAAATCAAGAAAAAAGGACTTCATGGAATAAAATTATACATACATGGGACTAAATGGGTTAAAAAATTCTTTCATGGACTTCTTGAGTTAAAACACTTCTAAATGGGATTTATCAATAATTTTCCCATTTTTTAACATTATTGAATTTTTAACGACAGTGATTCGTAGCCTTTTTTTTTTTTTAAATACAACCAATAAAAAGACCAATAATAATTTGATTAAAGTTTTTTGGGAAAATTATTATAAAAAAAAAAAAAACCTTATGAGTTTGACCCTTATAACGAAATAAATTCTGAGATTTTAATTTGTCAATTTAAATCTTAATCTTTTACGTAAAACCAATGAGAAAATGGTATTTTGATCAATAAACTTAATAAAAAATAGTATTTTAGACATTTTATGTATACTTACATTAACTTTAAAACCTAGTGTTTCAATTTCGACAAATTAAACCCTGAAATTTCATTGGTGTTTCAATTTGCCCCTTCCGTCTATCTCAGTCTGTGTAAGGTAATAGAGGGGGTTTAAAACGAAAAAAACACGTGAAACTTTGGGATTTATTTTGTAATTAACCCTTTTTTATTTTTAGTGATTTTAATTTTAAAAAATGATTAATTACACAAAAAAATCATAAGGTTTCATACATTTTTCACTTTAAACTCCAGTATTTTTCACTTTAAACCCACTATGTTATCTTACATAGACGGAGATGGATGAATGGAGGCAAATTGAAATACAGATGGAGCTTTAAGGTTTAATTTGGCGAAATTGAACCATTGAGGTTTAAAGTGAAAAATGCGCAAAATCTTGGAATTTTTTTTTTGTAATTAACCCAATACTTTTTTATGTCTGTTTTATTTAATAAAAATAGACAAAATGATTTAAATTGAATCAAAAGATAAAGGTTTA